>JAHRHJ020003517.1:0-153278 GCA_019776745.2 Taxus chinensis | reverse complement strand
GGAACTGGTAAGATGGAACAATGCCAAGAATCCATGCTCTTGTAAAGACTTTAGAAATATGCAACCACGACTAGAGAATAAGTGAACAATGTATGTTGTATATGGAAAAAAAATGACAACTAATTATCGCGGCTAACACATAGTAAGAAAAGTGTAACATGTGAGTATAAAAAAAAACAACCAATAAATAATTATAGCAAAGATATGCAACATGATAAAATGGAGATTAATGGAATGGAATGAAAGTGAATGATAGAAGTAACTGGTCCCCTAATCAAATCTTGATGAGTATGAGAGGAGGAATCATTTATAAAATAGCCCCTAGTATTCAATAATGAACCATAAAAAAAGTGCATCACAGGAAAATGGTTTGAAAATTAATATGCTATATAGATAGATAAATAATCATAGTACCATAGAGAATGAATGGGTGAGGTTCATTTCATATTTATAACCATCACAATCAAGTATGAATCATGGAACTAGATACATCATCAGGGTAGTGACGATGTGTGAGAATTGATGGTAGAATTATGTGTCCCGTGAATGCACAGAGTGTGGGAAATGTGTATGCTGTATGAATGTGAAGTTAATAAATGTAGTATGACCTCAATAGTCAAGTATGAATGGTAGGACAAAGTTGTGCATAGGGTAAAAATGATATAATTGGTATCAAGATTGTGTAATAATGTGTGTAAGAATGCAAGATGTGAAGAGATATGAGACACTTAGATTGGTTAGAAGGGGAAGAGTAAACATGATGCCCTCTGAGTGTATATGATAAGTATATATCGATGAAAAGTGAAGGGAAAGGGCCTCCACCTGAGCTTGTGGATATACAAGGCAATGTGAAAAGATATGATATTGATGTATAATGAGATTGATATTGTATCGATGAATGGGACCTATGTACATGATACTTAAAAGGTGGTGTGCACCTATGTGAAGATAACCGGAGAAGGTAATGTGAACCATGTGGGAGGAGATCACAAGGTGATGGTCAACCTTATATTGAGGAAACTACAAAGGGCGGTGCACCTATGTGAAGGAGACCAAAAAGGTGATATGCCCCCTATGTGGAAGGATACCATGAAGGTGATGTATTCCTATGTGAAAGGATTCCATTCTACAGCATGGACCTAGGTTGATGAGATTAGACTAGTATAGTTGATGAGACTCAAGTAGGTCATGCGTGTAATAGGGGAGCTAGAGTAAGATTGTGCATTAGATTGAGAGGTCTAGGGAACCTAGATGCTCTACTCAAGTTGGCAATGGCAAACTTAAAGAATAGGTTGTGGCCATGGTGTGTATGGTTAAACCCATTTATAGTACATGATTGCTTGTTGTGAATGAAAGACTCAAGTGATTCATGGAAATTATATCTTGAGTAACAAGGACTAAGCGAAGGCTAAAAACATTTAACACAACTTTAAGGTAAAGGTTCAAGAAGAAATGATACAAACATGGTAAGTGACCAACTATGACTTGAAGCTGAAATAATCCCGAAGATTAAGATACTAGATATAAATATTGAATAGTCGATATAAAAAATAAGTTGCAATATAACACACACACATATGTATTGATGGATCAATCAGTGTGTTATTAAAAAACATGAAGGCCCAATAGAATCGTTGATATGGAATGTGTAAAACATAATGTAGCCAGATAGTCTGATCAAGAGAAAGTAATAAATGGTGGAAATGTTTTTTTCACTCTGATCTTGAGAGCCTTCCTTGAATATTGAATGAAAACAGATAAGGTAATGGTCTAGGAGATATACTGTTTAGAATTGGTTGAGAGGTTGTTCACGTGTAGACTTCTTGATCCAAAAATGATCGTGAGAGATCCTTTTGGCTTAGGAGGAACTACTTGAGAATAGAAAACAAGACACCAAAATGGAAGTTAAACAGTATATGCAATGGACTGCCTATTGATATGCTAATTGAGAAGTGTGATAACTCCCTAGATGGCTGTCAATCCACTGTTCAACAATTCAATGTGAAGAAGATATGAGACACTTGGAGATTGTTAGAAGGGGAAAAGACCCGGCCTAGAAACATGATGCCCTCAGAGTGTATGATGATAAAGATGATATCTGATGAAATGAAGGGAAAGGTCCTCCACCTGATGCTTGTGGATATACAGAAATTTGACAATGCTAGGATATTGATGTATATGAGATATTGATAATGTATCGATGAATTGGGACCTATGTTACGATACTTAAAAGGTGGTGTGCACCTATGTGAAGAACTCGGAGAGGGTAATGTGAACCTATGTGGAGGACAGATCACAAGGTGATGTCAAACCTATATTGAGGAAACTACAAAGGCGAGTGCACCTATGTGAATGGAGACCAAAAAGGTGATTATGCCCCTATGTGAAGGATACCATGAAGGTGAGGTAGTCTATGGAACGGAATCCATCTAAGATTGGACCCAGGTTGATGAGATTGATAGTATATTGATGAGGACGAGTAGGGTTCATGTGTGAAATTAGGGGAGCTAGGAGTAGATTGTGCATTTAGGATTTGAGAGGTCTAGGGAACCTAGCTGCTCTATCAAGGAATGGAACCTTAAGAAAGGTCTGTGGCCATGGTGTGTATGGTGTAAACCCATTTATAGTAAGATTTGCTTGTGTGATATGAAAGGACCTCAAGTGATTCATGGAAAGTATATCTTGAGTAACAAGGAGCTAAGGAAAGGCCTAAAAACATTTCACAACTTGTTAAGTAAAGGTCAAAAGAAATGATACAAACATGGTAAGATGACCAACTATGACTAAGATGAAAAATCCGAAA
This sequence comes from Taxus chinensis, assembly GCA_019776745.2. Lineage (NCBI taxonomy): Eukaryota > Viridiplantae > Streptophyta > Pinopsida > Cupressales > Taxaceae > Taxus > Taxus chinensis. The sequence continues at coordinate 150,475 of JAHRHJ020003517.1, read as the reverse complement.
GAAGATTTTTAAGAACTAGATAGAAATATGTGATAGTCGATATTATAAAAAATAAGTCAATATAACACACACACATATGTATTGATTGGATTCATTCATGTGTTATAAAAAACATGAGGCCCCAATAGGAATCTTTGATATGAATGTGTAAAAAACTAATGTAGCCTGATAGTCATGATCAAAGAAAAATAAAAATGGTGGAGATGTTGTCACCTGATTCTTATTAGAGCCTTTCCGAATATTGATTGGAAAAAACAGATAAGGGTTAAATGGGGCTAGGAGGAATAACTGTTAAAGTGGGTTTGAAGGGTGTTGCACGTGTATGACTTCTTGATCCACAAATGATCGTAGAGATTAGAGATGCCTTTTGGCTAGGAGGAAACTTACTTGGAAATAGAAAACAAAGACCACCAAATGGCAGTTAGTTAAAACAGATGCAATGGAATGCCGATTGTGTATTGCTAGATATGAGAAGTGGATACCCCTAGATGGCTCGGTAAAGAAAAAGGGTAAAAAAACCCTTCCTTACCTAATCCCTGTCTTCCTCTTTTCAATAATGTTAAAAATAAATAAAATCCTACTGTAGTTAAAATGTATTAGGTATCTCAATTCGAATAAATAAGAAAATTCGTTCACAACAGGCTAAGCTAAGATTAAATCAAAGGGTCACGGTCTAGTCAAAAAGTATGTACTGGTCAAGGTCTAGAGTTTTGGGGTTTTTTGGGTTTTGGTAGGATTTCAAGATGGGTCTTGGTATGAGGGTAAAAAACACAGAGACTGATGGCCGGTAGGATAGGCCGATTTGGTTGGATGGTGAACCAGGATGGTTATGGTAACTGACGTCGGCTGCCAGGGTTGGGTGTTAGATGAAACTTATTAAAATATTTGGTGGATGGTAGATCTGAGGATAAGGAGAAAATGACATGGAGAAGGCAATGGGTAAAGGTCTATGGAGATCTCGGGTGGTTGTGCTGCAGCTCGAGATCTTTAAATGTTAGGTATGGGAAACTTAAGGGGGGGCGTTAAAGGAATGCTTAAGTTTGCATGAAGGTGAATGGATGGGAGAACTTTGGAATGCAAATGAAGTTGGATAACAGAGTAAAGAGGCCTACTAAAATGAAAGTAGAGATGAAATAGTGGTTAACAAAAACCCCCCTTACTGGAATGAGCTTGATGAATGGGGAGGGCATGGAAGTGATCAATGGATGGAGTTTGATATGGGATGGCACACTTCCTAAGATGATCCCATGAATCACAAATAAACGTTATGATCACTTTTGATTTTGGTTGTGGATGCTCTGATGTTGTGTGCAAAAATCGGTTCTACTTAAATGGCCAGCTCTATCTATTTTGTCTCTTGCTATAAAAAACATGTGCCACCTAGAAATATGGTTGTTTTGGGGAATAATGGGTAAACTAACCGGTGGGTTGTTTAGGGTGGACTGGTGTCAGTGTCAGTTTAGGGATGTGAAGATGTCCTAGGTTTACTAAAACTGGGACAGATCCAACTTGATTTCTTGGAGCTTGTTTGTTTTTCATCGGTGGTGGGGGGGGGGGGGGAGGATTATTAGGAATGGAAATTCCTTTCTAATACGGGCGGGAGGGGAGTGTGGTTAGAGGGGCAAATGTAGGATTTTATTTTGGGTTTAGGTAGGTCTTACTTTATGTAGTTTATGGGAAACATACTAAGAATGGTTGGGGTCGAGGTGGCTAGGTGAGGTATAGGCCTGTGAGAAATTATATCAATTAGGTATTTAAATAATAACTATTAGGAGAGCATGAATTGATTTAATTTAATTTAATTAAATTAATATTAGAGTGTGTGAAGGGTGGAAAGGGGCCCAAGGTTAGGTAAGTTGTTATTCAAGGTGATTATTTGAGCGGCGGGACCAATTGGAGTGTGACCCAATTTTGTGTTTTGTATACATTTTACCCTTTTGTTGCGTAAGCTTGCTTATTGGTAATTTTGACCCTGAAAAATTAGGGTATGGGTTTGACCCCATGTGTGGGTGGAAAGTGATCCCCCTCAAACTAGGAACTATGATTAAGGGGGTTAAAGAAAAATCAGTGAGTGGTTGATTTAAAAGGTGGATGTGATTGAAGAGGAAGGTGGACAACAAGGGTGAGGGAAGTAAAGAGTCCATCGGGTAATCTAGTAATGGGTAGGGTCAAAGGTAGAACATTCAAATGCACACACACATATAAAAATGTCACATGGTTACCGTGGAAGAGAAGGAAAACTCTACATTTCTAAGGTGATAGGTTTATCCAAAACAAGGTTGAGGTGATTCCAGGATCCAAGGTATAGGATATGGTTCACGGAAAACCATATCGCAGGTCAAGGTGTGCGAATTGTTTAGGTTGTTCTGGTAAACCAAAGGTTTGGTTAGGATATAAACGGTCACAGCAAAAGGAAACGGTAAGGTTAGGAGATCAAAAAAAACTGGTAACAGTGTCGCAAGGTATAGAGAGCACATGAGGTCACAATCACTAGCCAAGGTTCAAGGTCAGGAGCTAGGTTCATGGCCGGGTAGGCGGGGGTTTGGGTAAAAAATGAATCTGAAATGAGGAAAAAGGTTAGGTAGTAAATGATGAGGTCAGGAGGGTAATTGGAGGCGGCCCAAGTCAGGTGTAGGTGAGGGAAAGAAAAAAATGATTTAGGTCAGAAAATGAGGGGTAGTGGTAGGAAAAAAGACTAAGCAGGATAAATGACCAATAACCTTAACCTTAAACCTATAACCTCTCAGGATAACTAGATTTGATTCGTTACGGTAAACACCTTAACCTAACTATAACCTATTGGATTAAAATAATTGCCCTAATCCAACCTAGCCCTAAAACTATAAGCTTAATGCTCCTAAGATTAACTTACACCTAGCGCTATGGAAGGGAGGCCTAATGTCTTAACCCTATGATCTAAACCTATTTAAAACTATGATAAGGAATGAAGGGGGGACCTAAAAGAAGGGTCGCGAGTCCATGGGCAGTGATTTCCATGGACTTTATGAGGGGGGGATAAGGTTGAAGGACTTGGGATTGCTATCAGGTTTGGCGGAGGTTAAACCAGCTAATCTGACCTGACGTGTTCTGGGGGTAGTAATCACCAAAGACATGGGAAGTGTGTGTGGTTTTATTTTGCAGCGATCAACAAATTGGAGGAGGGCGGGCTGGTTGGGGTTGTGGCAAGGAAATAGGTGGGAGGATGAAAGTTAATACAAATTAATGAACTTTGGTTCCCGAGCATGGATTGCTTGGGAATGGCAGCAAAGGAAAATTGTTTGGTTGTTGGTTTTCCCATGCATTCCATTTTTCACTCTGCCTGGAGCAATGGTTCTTCGAAAACAAGTGTATACTCTGTGTTGATGGGAAAACTTTGAGAATTTCAGAGCTCCCTTCTCTGTGTAGGGTAAGTTTTTATAAGGCATGAAGGTAACAATTTTATTGTTTGTTTAATATATCTGTGGAATAAAAAGCAGAAGGAGCGAGTACATTCAGAGCTTCTTCTTCACAATTTACGCGGACACTATCAGGCCATGATAGGCCCTAAATTTTAAAACTCTTGCTTTCCTTCAAAATGGCTTTCATAGAAAAAATCGTTCCAGATGAAGAGGGGAGGAGCCAAAAGGGGGGAGAAGTGAGGATCCCACTTCATTCCCAGGATACCGCCCCCCCAACAATTACCATTTCACACTATACACCTAAACACATCATTGTCGTCATACCCTTACCACCCCCCATGCGTCCGCAGCTTGTGCCACACTCACCTCCCCGCAGCGCACGCTTCAATTCTCCCCTAAGACAAACCCCTATCACTTTTCACCGCAGCTACCCACCCCTCTCCTACGCCCCACCCCCACCTCACCCCTACCTATATCTCCTTGTCATCCTCACCCCTCCCTCCTACCACGACTCCTTGTCACCTCACACTTTATCCTCTCACACCCTTCTCCCCATATACCCAATCACCATCACAACATATCTATCCCTTTTACCACTAGAATGTATCGTCTCTTAGTTCTCATAGTTACCTCAACCCCTTCGTAACACCCTTCTCCTATACAAACTTTTTTCATTCCTCCACCCTACCTTCATCGCACTACCCCCAACAGCCCATTTTACCATCACCTGCAAACCTATCTTCACTACAAATCGTACCCTAAATACCTCTACTTCCCCTCCGCTTCTCCCCTTATGCCCCTAACATCGATTCCCTGTATCCACCACTCCTTCCCACCGCGACTCTCCCTCGCACCCTCCTTTTCGACACCCCATCTGACATCTGTACATCGTCTCCCTCGCATCTTCCTTGAAGAAATGTATTGCTTTTCTTCTTCTCTTGTTGTTGGGAATACCTGGTTTAACGAAGACACGGTTGAAGTCCTGTGTGTTTGCATGTTGGTTAGACTTCTAGTGAAAATGTTGCATGTATACAATGGATTCAACTTTGTTTGAATTTTTTTTGTGTATATATATGGATTTCGACTTCAGTGAATTTTGTTTGTATGTATTACATATGGATCGATTCTATGAAATATGGTTGTGTATACATATGGATTCGACTTCTGTTGAAATGTTTGCTTGTATACATAGGATTCGGACTTAAGTGTGAAATGTTTGCTTATGTGTGTATTATACATATGGATTTATGGATTCAGACTCTATTGAAATGTTTGTTGTGATTACTATGGTTCACTTGTATATGTTGTGTCCTAGTCTCTTGATTCGGATAATGGTAATGAGTTCTCTAAATGTACCATGTCAGCCGTCAGTTGGATGAATCAGTTTGAAGAATGACATGGGAGCATTGTTATGTCTAATTTGGTCTAGTTTTATTGATTATTTCTTGGTCGCAAGAAGCTCTTTTATTGTTTGCACAGCTTCAACGTGAATATAAGTTGATTTTTGACGAAACTTTGAGCTCCTTCTTTAAGCTTGACTGATTTAGTCGCAGCGTAAGAAATATGTTGAATTTAAACCTGTTGTTACCTTTGTGATAAAGGGTTTGGATTATATGGTCCTTGGTTTTCATATGGATGGAAATCAGGTTTGTATTTGGAAGGGATGGGTGGTTGGTTTCCCATGTAGGGGACACCTTGAAAATCTACATTTAGATAGAAAACCTGTAGTAATACTGGAAGTGCTAGTTGTTTTGTATCCTTTCCTTGAAAACACAATTACAAAATTATCACTTGTACAGACTAGAAATAGATAGTGTTACTCCTATCAGCAAGATTATAGGGGTACCAGTTTAACTCGTAGTTCTAGAATGATTTGAGTCCTGGGTGATGAAGGGAAGACTTATTTTATTTGGGCCATGAGTGGTACTAATCTTGTACGTATAGTATTTTATTTTATAGCAATCTTGTATGTGCTCTTTTGTTAATTTGCAATTGTAAGACCCTGGAATCTTAGGGTGGACCTTTGAAAACAAGTTTTTTCAGATGGACGCTTAATGGTACACTTGGGTGTTGATTTTTCTTGCTTCTCTTCTTCCTTAAATTGACATTCAAGATTGAATGTATCGTCAATTACTCTGGAAGTTGGGACAATCCTGTGAACCTGTTAGGAATTGGAAATCTGAATGCCTCTGTTTCTTTCCCTAACTGTAAAGTTATGTGACTATGAATTTTGGAAGATAGAAAAATTTCTCTCCCTCGTCTGGAAATTATGAGTTCTCTCTCTTATTTTGTATCTTTATTGTGAAACTATACGGTACGGGCAATAGAAACAATCGATGTTTAAAATTTATAAGGAGTGAGACTTGGTAATTACTGTGACTCTTGACCGGAGTCTTCTTCTTTAAAGATGGTTTATATTATTATCCTGTTTGAGTTGTTCGGTTATACACCTATAAACATAGTTATGTCGTAGATAGTTGGGTAACTTATCAATGTCATGAAATATGCTATGAATATAAAGGAATCCAGTTAGTTGAACTTGCTGGGAGGTTGTAATCTGTCTTTGCTGAATTGTGTGAAATGATATCTGTAGATACATGTATTGATGGGAATTCATTCTTGAATGGAGTAATTTTGTTGGATTATTACTGTCCTTGGTTTTTGGATGCCTATGGATGTGGTGGATTCATTTGGTCTTTTAGTTCTAATGTAATGATGAATCTTCTGAAAAATATAGTTAGGTTTAAACTGGCCGCTGATAATATGATTTATGCGTTTAAAAGTTGGTTAGAATTGTAGAAAGATGTTAGCTGATCATGTTTAAGGATTTGAAAAATGATTTCATTTAAACAGGTTGGTTTAATGAGAATAATAAACGGGGTGGGACTGCAATTGTTTTAAGAATTTAGTGCTATCATGCTCAGTGTCCACTGAACTGTTCCTGTGCTAGCAATTTTTGTAGATGGACATCGTATAAGTGGTAAAAGGAACGAAGATTGATTATGACGTTCAGAATTGTTTAATTTGGTTTTTCTGATGAATTTCAACTTGATTCTCAATTGTAACCATAGGAAAAAAAAGATATTCTTGATGTTGATTTATTGTATCAAAATGTCGTTAAGTGGCTAAGTGTAAATGTGTCTTGTGGTTGGAAATGAAAATGAAATGGGGAGATTGGTACTTATGTGGCGCATTTATATTTGTTGGATTGAAAATTCTTAGTATGATTGATGGTAAGTGCATTTTTATTATTGATACCATGGGAGTTAGTTTGGATATCTAAGTAGGCCTTGTAAAAAATTATGTGACCGAATACTTTGTGAATGGAATTGAATTCTTTTAGTTATGAAATAAGGCAAATGGAAAGTAGTCCCACTGCCTTTCGGAGAAGTTAGGTTATAAACTACACCCTAATAGGTAGCTAAATGGGAAAGAGTTAAATCTATTACTACCTATTCCATGATCTAAGCAAAGACAACGTAAATTGATGGTTTTAAATCACTATATCGTAATAACAAATAAGTAAGATTTATTTTAGTCTTGGGAGTTGATATAAACCCCATGGGTGTAGTTAGCTTCACATTATGAGAGGACTTAGGGCTGTTGCCCAATTATGTAGAATAAGATTATTGGGAACCCAATGATCTCCTTGACGAGATCTCAAAATATATTAAAACTTTCTCTCGTGAAATTGAACTTAATGTGGAAGGCAACTCAAAGGTGTGCTCCCTTGGAAACCAGGGGTTGGGAAAAGACTACCCAGTTAGGCGGTCTTAAATTAAATTAAATTCAACTCAACTTAAGTAACTCCTTGAAGTTAGGTAAAATTTTTCCAAAGGTGGTTTTGTAGGATGTCAACACATGTCAACCTGCCGGGTTGTACCTCAAGAAGAATAGGATCTTTCGAGGATGGGATACAACACATGCAGGTGACATTTTTTATGGCGACACCCGTGCATTGATTGTTAAGATTTACACCTTAAACTCGAAACAAGTTTTAATCTGGGACTGGTTTAGGACCCTATGGTTCATGTTATGAGGTTGCCCTTGGGAGAATCAGGGTACTTGACACACAGGGGGTAACAGTGGTTTTGACCCCCCAGTATGTCAGCTACACTAGTCCCTCAAGGATCAATCCTAATAACGTGTGTCAGGTTATTAACCCCTTCTAAGTGATGACTTGGGACAGGTTGTTGAGTGCTGACAGGAAGTCAGTATAATACATTTCTATTTAAACATCAGAGTGGGTGAATGACATTTCCTATTGACGAGTATGCCATTAAGGGAATACGAGTACATGAACAGTAGTGTTCAATCTTTGGCCAATAGTGATCGCAAGTTACTGATGCGAGTCCTAGTCACCTAGCCTAAGGGACTGATGGCCGATGAATAATGTAACAATTATTTAGATAGTCCTGGATTAGAACATTACCTAAAATCCCCATATTAGGGAAGGGAAACAACAAGAGTGGAGTGTTTGTTAAAAAAAAATGCCAAATCTATGATACTAATGAATAATGCTCAGGTAGATCACCGGTCATGGGAATGAATATAGATTGGTGGACACCGAAGTCATGACAGTTGCATATGGTGACTTTCATAATAAGGAAGAATGATTGTTATTGATCTATTGAGTTCTAAATTATGTATTTAGAACTAGGAAAGCACTTTATCAAAAACAAAAAAAATCTGTTCTAATGTACTTAAAATGGAATGTACATCTTGATATCAGAGCTGAAGGTTGCAGCTTTGGGACCTATTATTCATAACTGATTAAAAAAAACCTAAATTTTGTTCCTTGTACCAGGAAAAATTGGTTTAGAATAAGAGGGAAACGTGCCGAAAATGCTCCACCAGAGGGAGGGGCTGGCAACAACCCAAAAAAATTGATGAGAACCTTGCGGCCCTATTGGACACAAGAGATAGAGATCGTTGGCTGTGTACTGGAACAACAAAGGAATGGGAAATGAGGGGAGCGGATGATGAAGCTTGGGTAACAACAATAAGCTTACCTCATGAGGACAACCCGATATGGGTGTGGTAAATAACATCGAAATGTACCTGTCAACCAGAAAAACAAAAAAGGGCAAGGTTGGTTTAGCGGAAATCACTACTGTATAAAAAGGATAAGTCCACCTAAATATGATGCACCACATTAGGAGATGGAAGCTGAGAATTGGCTCAGTGAGATGGAAAGTACTTTTGCAATAAGAAACTCTCGGAGGAAAACCAAAGCTATTTGGGGAGCATATCAGCTTTCCAACGAAGCATCTTCATGGTGGGATAGACGGAATAGCTTGAGATAAATATTGATGGGACCAATTATCATTGTGGATCAATTTAAAGGATATTCTTAGGCAAGTTGGCTGCCACAACTTTTATATGACAGAAAATGATAAGAATTCAGAACTTAGCTCAGGAAAGCTAACGGTAAACTAAATACTTGGGAGCGGTTTACGAACTCCTCAAGTATGTACCGCAGTATCAACTGACGTGAAGTTCAGAATATGGAAATTCATCATGGGACTAAATCCCAATGATAGGAGGAGAATTCGAGGTCACAGGCGGCCTTAACCACTATGGATAGGGGTTGTTGAAAAATCCATAAGGCAAAGAACAGAAATACAGGCTATTCTAATCATAAAGAGGAAGTGTGATAAGAAGATTTGTAAACCCTTTCTTCAAATCACTTGCACCCAAGAAGGGGCCATGGAAAGGTTTGGAAATAGAAAGTAAGTTTTTTCCAGTGGATAAAATAAGAAAATGACATCGAATAAGCCTGTAGAAAGCTAAGGGATAATTTTGCCAAAAAATTATAACAATGGGCCGAAGCCATATGGAGGACAACGTGATAGTTTTAAGGCTGGGAGTAATGGAAGTATAATTTTGAGCATTTAATACAAAAGGGACCCTGTGGGAGGCTGCTATACTTGTGGAGTAAAGACACTGAAAAAATGAGTGCTCCTTTGAAGAGGATGATCGTAATCAGCACATCCTATACAGGGTGTATCGGTATAGTGTAGACAAGCAAGCTGAAAATCAAAGTGACACCTTATAGAAGTTCTCGGGTAAAGTTATTTGGCCATACATTGTCCAACTATTTCTTTTTGAACAAGAGCTACTTGAATTTTTATTTCTTTTCGTTTTTAGTAAATTGATTCTAACTTACAAATTAAAAGATGGAAAAATGGATAAATCTTGGACTGTGATAGTATGGTTAATAACCTGTTATTACAGTGAGTATGTTGTCTTTTTGGGGCAGTCCTTGACTTACTAACTTTTCCATGGGAAGTTGACCTCTATGTTACACCTTTGGGATCCTTATGAGTTGTCATCGATTGTTCAATTGGGTTAGCGACCATAAAGCAAAAGTAGACAAAAGTAGACTACTTTGAAATAATTTGATTTAAGATGTTAGATGGATCGGATGAAAGCTTGAAAGCAGCAGAGATTCAAGGTGTGAAATGGGAAATTTCAGGTCAGGGAAACTGTCAGCTATGCAACTTAAAAAGGCTAAAATTAAAAAAACAAAGGACTGTTTGTACCTGATAGCAGAAAGGATAATCTAAATTTTCAGAAGAAAGAAAGATGGTGATTCCATTGAAACATTCCCACGGTTCAAAAGTTTTCACGGCATTGGCTAACTATTCAGGGGAATCACCAGGTTAGGTCACCAAAGGGACTTTGATTTACCATTGAAAATTCAAACCAGGGACAGAAACCTAATTTCTAAGGCACCTTAGCGGCTCGACTTACTAGAGTTTAGTCAAAGCTTAAGGCACCAATTGCAAAAAGCTCTCTAAAACGATCAACGTTCTGCCCCCACGTAAAAAGAAACGGACTCTCATAATTAGATTAAGGATAACAAATAGGATCTGCGAATGACAAATTTCGATTTCTTTTATCATATGGAGAATCGAATTATTCCATGAAAAGAAAAAGGCAGATAATGTTTAAGAAGAAAATTTTGTCTAAGGGTTTGATTTCTAGGGACCAAGTGTTTCACCTAGGGGAGCGTAGTAATATTGTAAAAAAAGGAAAGATGGAACACTTAGACTGTGTAGATTATCGGATGGTCAAACAAAGCAAAAATAAAGACAGATACCCACTTCCAAGAATGAAATCTATTGACGCATGGAGCAGAAATTTATTCCAAGATAGAGCTTTGATCTGGTTAATCATCAATTAAGGATTAAAGAAGTAAAGATATTCATAAAACCAACGTTCTGTGAAAACAAAGTAGGAAATTCATGAAATCCACGGTTTTCCACCCTTTGGATACCTAATGCACCGCATTCTTTTATGAACTTAATGAATTAATATCTTTCAAGAATAATTGGAACAAGTTGTGCTTGTATTGCTTGGAATGATATTCTCATCTATTCTAAAAGTATCGAAGAGCCACAATGAGCATTAAAGATGTTTTGGAAATTTGAGAAACAGAAAATTTATACGGTAAGTTATCCAAACACAAATTTATTTGATAAATGAAGTTCACTATTGGTCATTAATTAGTAAAGAAGAATTCTTGTGGATCCTTCAAAAATAGTGGCAATAAACCAAGGTGGGCCTTACACCAAAGAATTGTGTACACGAAAGTAAGAAGCTTCATGGGCCTGCTGGTTTATGGTGAATAATTTTTAAAGAAATTTTAAAAGTGGGCCTGCCACCGGATATAACTCCCACTACGAAGACGGTAGGAAATTATTTGGAATGATTAAGTGTGACAAACTACTTTTAAAAAAGTTTGAAAAAAAGCCAGTTGTAACTTCAACACCTATAGCTATAACGAACCCTTAATGGAAACTTTTTTTACTATGTAACAGATGCTTTATAGGGAAGGCTTGGAGGTTTTTTGATACAAAAAATGAAAAGTCATAGCATATTGAAGAAAAAAACTAAAGTTACATGAGGCTAAATTATGCAACTCATGATTTAGAGGCTTGTTAAATTTTCATGCGCTTCAAGTATGGGAGGACACTATTTAATTGGGGAAACCTTTTGAGTGAAAACTGATAACCTTTAGGGTTCGAATGAAATTTATATTTTCAATCAGCCTAACCTAAATGCAAGCAACGAATGGTGGTTAGAGTCTTCTGCTCAAACTCAGGGATATGAAACTCCTTAAGGAAAGTTTCTCGTAATGCTGCATAATCTACACAAGTCTGATCAAGGTCAAACTTTTTATACCAATAATGAGTGCGTCCCTTGTAACGTAGTTGTAAACTGACTTGCCTTACGCTTAGAATTTGTGATTCCTTTTGCATGCCACAATATCTTCACACATGTGCATGTGTTTATTAGCATTTTCTATGCCCCTATACTCTAGAAGATGAAGACAAATCTACATGTAAATATTTTGGGGTTGATGAGGACCCTACCCACCTAATCCAAAACCTCCTGTGTTACCTCTTCCTCCAGAACCACTAGATCCACTAGAACTAGAGCCACATATACCCCCTAATCCCCCACCTGTAGCAAGAAATCGGACCAGAAGATGTACTTCCCTATGTCCCAATAGTGGTATTGAACTAAACTCCTACATTCTACGAATGGTGGTACTACTTCCCAAAAGTGAGTCCAAAATTTAGCGCGCTTGACTTCGTGTGTTGATGATGCGCCTGAAAAGTTACCTCCAAATAACAAATAATATGTTTTCCCAGCATAGATGTGCTTTCTATTGATTCGAATCCTATTCTTCCACTACCCAAATTAGCTTGTTGACTATTGGTTGTACTAGATATTGGAAAACCAAGTGCACAAGGGCTAGGTTTCCAGGTAGATTTAGATGCGCACCTGCATTCCCAGGTCATCTCTGCTAGTGTGCTCCCATGTGAGGCCATGAGGAGGGTTCCCTATCATGTTTACCCAAATGGGGGAGTTCCCGATGCTCTGACTCCACTTCCTTCTACGTGAGCTTCAACTCCTTCATGACTATCTCTCTCCACAACACCATTTGCTCTACAATATCACGTTGCTTCTCGATCTCCCTCTTGCGTGCCTCACTATACTTAAGCCGCCTTTCTTCTCTCTTTCTTTCTGCCACTAGGTCTGCCATATTTCACCAAACCTGCTCCTACCCCTGTGCATGGTGGGGTTTAGTTAGCCATTGGTTTCTCTTTCCAAATTCAAAGTTACCATCAAGATCTTGATCACCAGTGGAATGCCTTGAAGGTAAGTTCCCCTAGGATATAGTAAAAATAGGAACTCAACTACCTCTGGGCATGTATAAGTCGAAATTGAGTACTCCGAAATATAGCTGTTTAAAACACCACAGAACCAAGTATCCACAACTCGAGTCCAAATTAGATCAACATCATAAAGGGCCTGAAATTCTTCCTATGTCCATATAAGTGTGTGATACCTCCAATTCCACTTAGATGCATAAGTAACCAGCCACTCATACAATTCTACTGGAAAGATAGACGAAGAATCTCTCATACAAACTGTCATACAGGTTCTGTTCCACCCACACGCGTGTGTGTCAAACTCAGATCTAGTGTTGAACCTCCATGCATATTCTTCTTTTGGATCATGTATCCAATCTTCATTACTTGCTACGGTCAACTGGTATGTCTTCATTGCGAACCATCCTGGAAACAACTGAAAAATAGGTCCTGACAACGGAACCAATGATGCAACCTAGAATTCACAGTAAAAGACCTAGGTGGGCTGGCACATCACTCAGCCTAGACTGAGCACTCACCTGAAGCACGCAAAGGTACCAAGCCCCTCTTTAGGGTTGATATTACAGATGTTAGCATGATGAAGATAAGGCATATTCAGTTCCATTATAAATAAACATTCCACAGAGCATGCTATTCTATATCTAAGGGAGAACTAGATCTTAAGTAATCATGATTAAATAATAAACATACTAGATTAATCATACAAGAACAGTTACAGTCATGTTAACATTCAGCCAATGTCCTCCATTATATTAAACATGTAAATTACATAGAAGCTTCTTACAACAATGGCATTCTACGCCCATGCACACATAAGTATGATATGCGTGCATCAATCCGCACACATACATATATCTATCAATAACTCTACTCATTCTTTTATATTATATGGTCTAAACTACATAGTTTACATACTTATAAGGGTGGGGACTTGCCCTTCACCACTTATCCACTTCCTAAAATAGGTCACATGATGATTATAGCCACGTGCTTTTTACAATAATATGCCCACATGCAAGTGTGCTAATAATAGACTTCCTATAGTTAATGGACAGTGAGTAAACCTATTATTAACCCATATCCATGCAAAGTGCTTTGTAGCCGATCCTCCAAAAATAGCCATTGTGTGTTGCAAGTCTCCATCCTCGTTTATGTGCTCCACACGCCATCTCTAAAAATAGATCCTATCCATGTGCAAAAATGGATAATTCCTGAAATCATGAAATTATCCTCCATGTGCGTGTTTCCCTATCCATTCACGCCTTTGAAATGCCCTTTTTCCCGCACGTGACCTTTTATATTTTCTCCTTAGGACAAATATTGGAGTTTGACTGATCAACAGGTTAAAAAAAAAAATCCCATCATCTTGTCACAAAAGTGTGATCTCTAAACATTGTGATCATAGATGTAACTCAAAGATCCAGGACATGAAATGAATGTAGTGCCAAAACCTTAATTAAGATTAATGAGTATTAGAGGGAAAAATCAACCACAGAGGGTAAAACCATCTAAAGGTTTTTGCCATGTAAATGCAAACCTTCTACACTCAACCACGCTTAGAGTAACTTAACGACACAATGTATAACTCATTCCTTAATAAAAAGTATTATCAATCAAGTCTATTTTGGGTGAATACGTTCAAGGATCCTATGGCTCTAAATTTCCTTTATTATCTCTCTAGAGGTATATTTCCATTATATGATCAACAATGATTGAGGATTTGTGTGTTTGTTTATTTTTACTGTAATTCTATGAGTTTATACCATATTTAAGCATTTAGTAAATATCTTAACTAGATTAACCTAATTTTGAGATTAAATTTTGGTGAACCCACTTTATTTTTTGATAAACATTAGCCTAATGACTTCGTACAATATCCTTAGGATGATTTATTTTGTAATCCCTTAGGGTTATAATTTCATATATGGTTTCATGATGTATGCTCATACAATTAAGGTCTGGGATTTGTTTATTCTGATATATCATGACTAATCATGTTTTCCCTTACTCAATTGGCACACTTATAAATGGAACAAATTCTAAAAATAATGCCCTTTTAAGTAAAACATTATATGAGATTTATAATAGATGATGAGTTTTGTGATGAATATAATGACCCTTCCACTTGGGACGTAACATCACTAATGATTTTCCTCCTAACATGTAGAAATCATACACCCCAATGTTTCAAATTCAAATAACATTATTGATGGTGCAAATCCATGTATATATGTGTACATGATAATAATGTCTTTCTTAGAAATAATGAAAATGATCTTCTACCAATGATTCTTGTATAAATGATAATGTTGCTTCTATTTCAAATCAGCATAATGTTTTAGAACAAAATAATGTATCTTTGGAATAATCTGTGAAAACATCTTGTCATAGTGATAGTTATTTGAATTCATGTGATAGAAATATCCTTCTCCTTCATGCCCCTAGGTCATATGATGATCATCCTAAGTCTACCTCATCCATGTGACACATCTTCTCAAATTTTTAGCATCCTAAAACAGAATTACAAGCTATATGGGAATTACAAAATGAAGTTTAGAAAACCTCTATTAGAGGAATTTATCCTCTAAATCCTTTGATAGTTGGGTTAATAATAATTACATGACCAACCAACCTCAAAAATGCAAAATGTCTATAATGATTCTTTCCTAGTTGGATTTCATATGTTGCCTAATTTATACCAGTTCACTAAGAAATATGATCCTTCTCAACACATTAATCATTTTATCAAATGTCTGAAGTAATATGTAAATAATGATAGAATTTTTCTTAAGACACTCACACATGGCCTCACATGTTTTGCATTAGTATGGTTTTATGGTTTACCTAACAAATGCATTTCTATATCAATGTTAATGAGAAATATTCCTCATTAATTTTTGGTCACATACTACTACACATTACGAGTTTGATCATTTAGAGGCAATACATCAACAACTAAACGAATCTATCCAATCTTATATAGCTCAATTCACATGTTTAGCACACCAATAAATGTTCAATCCAAGTCTTGAGGAACAATGTCACATGATTTCTCAAGATGATTATTAACTCCTTTACTTGCATTAATACTCGACTAATTGTAGTGAATCCATTACTTCAATTAGTAGACAAAATAATAGTTTATGAAGAGGGTACATCGTATGGCCATTTGAAAATAGATGAATGCCATTACTATTCACGTCCATTAAGGATTTTTTGCATGTACATCCTCATGCAAAAATAAGAACCATACCTCATATACTTTTAATTTTATGTCAATTTTGAGTGCAGTTCATTAAATTATGATGAAGAGAAAAATTAATATAAGTAAGAGCATGCACCCATTTTAAGGGTTCATCAAGACAAATACGATTCCATTATACAATGTGAAAAAAATACACATACTACTCTCTTATGTAAATTACTTCAAAATAGGCTCATCACATTACCAACTACTTGGTATAGATCGCAACATTCATTTGATAAACCATAGAGGAAGAGAGTTTTGTAACTATCATTGCACTAATTGGCATAGATCAAATAAGTGTTGGAACTTATCATATTCATATGAAATATATAACATGTAATTACATTATACACAAGGAAGAGTGGAAATGCCAAGATAACAAAAAAACACCACTTGAAAATAAACTCATATATAAAAAAATGCACAATCTACCCAACATAAGAAATAAGAAAATCACAATTGTAATTAAGAGAGGAACCATTGGTCAAGGTCTTATACAAAAAGAAAGAGTCAATCCTACACACATATGAGAAACTATTGATGACTAGAATAATAAAAAAGGTTATAATTGATAAGGAACATGT
Organism: Taxus chinensis; assembly: GCA_019776745.2. Taxonomy (NCBI): domain Eukaryota; kingdom Viridiplantae; phylum Streptophyta; class Pinopsida; order Cupressales; family Taxaceae; genus Taxus; species Taxus chinensis. The sequence goes on along the minus strand of JAHRHJ020003517.1, from coordinate 134,058 downwards.
CCATAATACATGAAACTTAGATCTAAATATGCATTTGAGCTATAATCACCATGAGTTTGAACATTCGGTTCAATATACGAACTCTATGGAACACCTTTCAATCGTTATGTTGTAATATATGTCAAGGTTACAAATGCTACATTTCAAGTTATATCTACCAACAAAAAATTCAATGCTAGTTTAGAACAACACTAGCTACCACACATGAAGTACTTATCAATATCAACAATGAGCATATTAGTTTTTTATATGATGATGACATGGTTATAGTTACATGCAATCGATTCAAGATCAACAATAATCCAACAAATGAGGAAAGTTCCACAATAGAAAGTACATTAGAGTAAGTGATTCATGTTATTCGAGAGAAATATAAAAAGAAAAAATAATTTCCATCACAACTAAACAAGAGCAAACAAAGAAAGAAATTCCTATGGCAATTTAGAAAGTGCAAAAAGAGAAAGTAGTTTCTCTTATACTAGAGAAAACATGTCTCATTGCGATAGAGAAAGTGCATAATTTTTATGGCCATGAAAGTGCCCAAGTTTCACCAAAAATTTCACAAACAATAATCTATCCCATGTGAATAGCCAATGAATCTCCAATCCCAATGTATATTTTTTTATTGAATCATCCGCGTGATCGACGAGGGAGGATTTTAAAACATTCTTGGATCACCAAGAAATCTATGGAACCTTATTGGTCCTTTGGGCTCATTCATTGACACGCATGGGATTTTTGTTAGGAAATTGATTAAATTCACCATATATATATATACATAGATGTAGATTGTAAATGTAGAATCACTAAGCATTGAGAAAATTTTAAAGTTTTTTTTAATATTTTATGATTTTCCAATTTATGAATTTGCGAAGTAGTAAAAAATGATTCAATGAATCAACATATTGTAGTTTTCTTACAAAATCAAATGAATCAAGGTCTTTGCGGCCATTGCGTTGTAGTTTACATCCTAGAAGCACTTACTATATGTAAGTCTATTTGAAACCTGTTTTCTTTCATGTCGCATTGCTTTATCTACTTTTGTAAGTTATTTATGTCATTTTTTGATTTTACGGTATCACGAATGTCATGACATTGCAATGCCTTAGTCAATTTTCATCCCATAGCTCTGCCAACTCAAAAATTATCCTTACAGGATTCAAGAAAATGGCAACTAAAAAGGGAAGCTCAGGAAAAAAGCTATTCCAACCCCTCCTGGTAGTGGTACTGGCATTCAAAAAATAACATCTTATTTTGAGAAACCATCTAAGGAAACCCATCCTTCTCCAGTAGGACCAACACAATCAAGGGATAATGATTGCATTCAAAATGAAACTCAGAATGAGTTCATTTTTGATTTGATGACTGATGTTGTCAATGACGATGACAATGAAATGCCTCCCCTTGAAGACATTCCATTGAATGAAGTTGAGTTTGACACTGTATCACCTGCCCAATTGAATGAAGTTGACACTACATCACCTACCTAATTCAATGTTAGAGGTGAAACTTTTGGTAGTCAACAAAATTTAAATTCCACCATGGAAAATACTTAGGGGACACCTATTTCTGGAAGAAAGAGAAAGGAAAGAAAATGGGACTTGGGAAGGAGTTTCAGGTTAGAGTGGGTTTCTAAGTATCCATTTATTGAACCTATTGAAAATGAAAATAAATTTGAACCTCCCAAAGAATGAAAATGTAAAATCTATAGCTGGAAATTGGGCAGGGAAAAGACAATGCAACTTAAGTTGGATACTATTGAGAAGCATGTAGGAAAGATATATGAAAATAAAATTGTAGATGGCATTGTGAAGAATGTTTCCAGATGGAAAAATGTGGATGATTGTTTACATATTAGGTATGAAAAATAATTTTAAGAGCACAAGAGAACTGAAAGAATAGTTTCAGTGAATGGAGGGACAATTACCTCTCAATTCAACAAGGTCATTCAAAATAGTCTTTTAGGTAAAACAATTCAGCTAGCTACTATTTTTCACATTCTGAAAAGAGGTCATCCTATAACAGATTTTCCTAAACAAAAGAAGATGTTGTATTTTCTTGGTGTCCCACACTTTCCTCATTCTCACTGGTCTGAAAGTAGTGGTTGGGATTGGGAAAAATGCATAGCTATGGTTGAGAAAGAAGACTTGAAAGAGAAACTTAAGTCTGCACGATACATGTCTTTGTCTATTGATGAGGTTACAACAGTAGATAATACTGCTTGGGTCTATATGCATGTTTATACTATTGAGAATCATGTGAGACAACCTCACTTACTTTCAATTCACAAGATGAGAGAGAACTCCAATGCTAAACCTTTGTGAATTGGTGATAAGAAGTTTGAAGGAGATCGGTGGCATGGATGATGCTACAATTGCATCAAAGCTGGTATGTGTTGGGGAAGATGGGGCATCTGTAATGCAAGGTCATCATAATGGCTATGTGTAAGACTCCAAACATCTCATTTCTCATATATGATTTTCATTCATTGTATGGCTCATAGAATGAATCTAGCATACAAAATAGTTGGCAAATTTAAACCTGTAGCAAAAGTTGAAGAACTTGTTCGAGAGGTGCATGCTTATTTCTGTCATAGTCCTAAAAGGTTCATGGAATTCCAAATATTTGTAGAAGGACTAAAAAATGGGCATAAACTATTAAAATATGTCAACACTAGGTGGATCTCATTGTATCAACCAGTTCATAGGGTGTACGATGAGTATCAATCCTTATTAGGAGTAATGTGGCAGAATCACATGGAAGTGGACAAGGCTCAGGATTTGATACATCATTTGAATGATATAGATTCATTGTTGATGTTGTGTGGTATCCTTCCCATGTTGGATGAAATGCATCATTTAATTAAACAAGCCCAAGAAAGAACTATCTATATTGCTGATTTTTCTAGTTTGAGGAAACAAGTTTTTCTGGAAATAGAATATTTGTTTGTCAATGAACACTGCTTTTTCAGGTCCAAAGTTTGATGGTTGGAATAATTTGATAAATATTGGAAATGCAAGTAGCTTTCTGAAGTTCAACTTGTTTGGATAAGTATGTGCTTCTATACATGGATATGAGATACCAATGCACTTGTTTCAAATAGTAGCCGGTAAGGTTGAGAAGGTAAATGTCACAGGGACGCTCTTTGATAACATTGTATCATCAACAAGGGTAAGGTTAAGAGAAATTGTAGTTTCCCTACTACAAGAAATAAGGGAACATTTTAGTAGGGATGCTTTACTTGAAGCAATGGCTTTAGTAAATCCCACCTATTGGAATAGTGTCCAAAATGAAAGATTTTTGCAGGAAGACTACCACAAGAGGTTGACTACATTGATTCAACATTTTTGTAATCCTGTTAATATCAATGGAACAAATATTCCAGTATTTTAAGAAAGGAAAGTTTGATTGATCAATCCCATGAATTCTCCTCTAAAATGATTGAGCAATTCAAATGTTTGGATAATCCCTTAGAGTGTGGAGCAATAACCCAGCTATGGAAAAAAATTGGGTTAAGTACTATTTTGCAGCAAACCATGTCTGAGTTTTTCTCATTGGATGAGCTATGTCAAACAATGATTTTGGGTTCAGTTGAAGATGAGAGAATTTTCAGTGCCTTGACCTTTATAAAGTCAAAATTGTGAAACAAGCTTGACAAAAATTGGAAAATTGTTTGAGAATTTACACATCATGGTACAAAGTGGATAAATTTCCCTATGATAGGGATTTGGAAATATGGAATTTGATTAATGAAAGGAGAGGGGATGAAAACAATGCCACAAATACAACAGATGACCCTATTACAGATAGTTGACTATCAACAAAGTGAGAGTCAGAGAATTGGTCAAGAAAATGATAGAGATGATCCACCATCAAATTGGAAGCTTCCATTTGTGGATATCACATGATATAGATGTTCATATAATATATTCAAATATTCAGTACATTGTTCTGATAATATCTTTTTCCTTATTTGTATTTTTTTTTAAAGCACAGTGTTGATTTGTAGTCTTTGGAATGAAACTTGAAATACATTGCATTGATTTGTAGTCTTTAGATTCCAAAACAGAAATACATTGTTTAAAAAACACTTATGAGATGGATATCACATGATATAGATGTGTATATAATATATTAAAAAACACTTATGTTTCTCATACACCTACAAAGCATTAACATAAAAGGTTTGTCAGTTTTGTGAACCACTATGTATTGAAATGAAAAATAACACTATTCCTCATTCAACTTGCTTGAGACATGCCTTGTATGAAAAAATTGAAAATTGCAACAAATGGAACAATTTTCAAAATTAAATTACTCTTAATTATCTCATCTTCTGTAACATGTTCCACTCTTCATCTGTTGGAATTACAATTTGTTGTAAATCAGAGTGACTGACATGTAACTTTGTTAGCAATTCATAACTGAGAGTGGAGCTTTCCTTTATTGTTGTATGTAAACTTACTGACAAGGTTATCAATGGTTTAACGAAGCCAAAAAAGTTTGTCTCATCTACCTTCTCAGGAATTTGGTTCTTCTCTTGCATCATTTTTTCTTTCATGTTCTTCTGGAATGCATCCTTCTTAATGAATTGGTGTGTTTTGTCAAAAGGCATTGGAAAACCAAGCTTTGTGAAATCTTGTACCTTTCCATGTAACTCCTGTAACATTCTTTGACACTTATTCAACAATTCATGTGCTTCACCTAGCATCACACACTTCCAAATGATAGATGATACCTTTATTGAGGCATCAATCCAGTTTTGAATTCCTCTGGATGTCAGTTCCATGTCACTGAATTTGTAGATAGCTTCCAAAATTTTCCTTGTTGTATCCTCTCTTGAAGCCATCACTTTTCTGCTACCAGTTACGTATTTGCAGAGCTTATCAGATATTCCCTACAGATCATCCATGAATTCAAACAATCTAATCAAATCATCAATTTTTTGGTTTATTTCCCCCCAAACATTATCCCTCATATTAATCACTTCCTTTTTATAAAATTCGGATAGTTTGGTGTTGGAAGACTGTATTTCCTTTTATGCTTTCACCAGCTCCTAGTTGTAATATTTCATTTTGTTTTCTCTCTTCCTTCTGTAATCTTTCCTTGAATTTTCTCTCTTCCTCTAGGCTATGTTTCCATTTTTTGGCCTTTTCTTTCTCTGCCTTCAAAACCTATTGTAATTCTCCCAGTTTTTTCTAATATATTATTCTTACTTGTCATTTCCTATAACTTTTTCTTCACTTCTTCCAGTTCCACCTGTTCCTGTTCATTCGCAGTGACTATAGTCATAGAGGTAGATGATTTTATCCTCTTCTCCAACTCACCGGTCTTATTAACTACCACTTTTCTATTTGCTTTCTCATTTTCCAGGTCTGCCTCTAACTTTTGAATTTTATTATTCAACTTATTGTTCTCTTTGTCTTCCTTTAGAAATGTTGTGTATACCACATCATTGTTCCTTTTTGATACATTTATTTTTTCACAAGGTTTCATTCCGGTAAAATCCATTTGAAGGGTGGTTACATTTGTAGTCACTGGAAACCATTTGATTATCTGGTTTTACAACTTTGGGCACAACATACATGTACTCCATGGTATATGTGTCTAGATTATATGTAGGTAATACCTTAATTATGGTAGGATTCAAAGTTACAGTAGCCTGTAGCATTTTCTTCTTGTTTCTTTTATCTCTTTCTGATTTGTGGGAAAACTCAACTTGGTAATCAAAACCTGAGGTGTTTGGAGGAATGAACTACTTGAATGGAGAAGGAGTAATTGAAGTTTTGGGAGAATTTCCTTGTGGATTAGAAATTTTTTGAGGGGTGGCACCACCTTCTGTAATTAGTTTCCTTGAGTAAATGCTACCATGCACAAGAGTAACTGTATCTATATCTATATTTTTCCTCTTCTCGGGTCCTTGTTGGAAAGTAGGAACTGTCTGTATTGGCCTCTTTAGAATAATATGTTGTTGTGGTACTTTATGACCACTACTACCACCATCACTATAACCACCAACAATAACAACACTAATAGATTCATTTCCAACTTCTCCTCTTGAATTTTCAACATGTGGCTGAAACATTTGCTGAGGATTTGACTTCGAAGAAAAATGCATTGGATTACCACTTGTAGTTATTGTATGCAATGGTCCTTTCTCTAAAGGTGAAGCTCCAAGGCCTAACCTATCAGAACCTCTTCTAGGATGTACCTCTAGTGGAAGCCAAATGCCTTGTCCTGTTGAACCCAAACCACCACCACTAAAACCCATCTTTTCAGCTATAACTGCCCCTGTAGTATATGTTTGTTTCATGCTTTCATTCAGACTTGGTTTATATGAGTTATCCCCCTAATATGGGGAGTGTGTAATTCATCCTCAAATTCACTTTGATCATCACTACTTTCCTCTGTGGGATGCGCTTCATTCCATAATCTGCTAAAAACTACATATTTTGGAATACATCATACTCTAAAACAACTTTTGGATTGCCTAGGTCCTACCTCATAGACCAAAAGGTAATGATTTTTGACCTTATCCAATTTTTATATCGCAAAACAACATTTATATGCTTTGGCATGTTTTTGAAAGAGGACTTTTTATCAGCTTTTAAATGAAAATTTTCATATTGAAATGCCTTTACCTCTTTTTGTGGATGTAATCCCAAAATTTGTGTTGACAACTCTTGAAAACTAATTCCTTTCTCAATAAAAATTTCATCCATTACTTTTTTTACGTCATCCCAAGAGTTCTTGTTTTTCAATTTTTCTAGCAAGGGTTTACTTTCATGTTGAATTTTAGTGGTAGAGTTCTTGTTCGCCACTACCCTTGCTTTAATCACCTCACATGGGTCATACAACCAGTGAGAGTCAACATCAAACTTAAAAATTTGTAAAATTTCATGTGCCACATTGAATGATTTTCTCTCAAATGTGAACCCTCCACATGAAAATGGTAAGGAAGGAAATATGCTCCTCTTTTGTTGAGTAACAAAATATAGTTTATCTGTGCTTTCCATCTACCATATATATTCCAAGGAAAAAACCCTCTTTGTCACATGTATTGGAAATTTGTAAGGTTGTACTCCTGATCCATAAAACCTTAGCACAATATATTCCTCCATGAAGTACCAATCAACTAACTGTATTTTTGATCCCAGTTGAATGCAATCTCTACAAGTCATAGGAAATCTAGGCATTGTAATTTTTGAAATTTCTTGATAAATTGGAGTCCAAAAGTAGTCCACAAATTTATTGTAGTCCCTTTGATTATCAAACATCCTTATCTTGGGGGTCCACTCAGTTAATGGAAGCAACACTTTTGGTTGGCCCTCAACATCATTGTAGGCCTGAATTACAAGCTTGTTTCTCACAAACCATTCAGCAAACCGCCATAGAAATAAATAGCACAAGTAGGTAGTGAACCTAAAGGTCTTAGTGCCAGAGCCTTATTTGATTGTTAAGAATTGTTTATGCATAGATTCTGTAATGTGCTCAACAAATCCTTATGCATAAGGTGGAGAAACGAAATGGATATTGTATACCATTTTTCTATTCATTTATGAGCATGCCAAGACACTCTGCTGTCTTTCCTCTATCTGTGCAAGCTTTGTTTCTATTGAGAAAGTTCTTCCATTGCTAATCAATTCTTTCTTGCAATTATGTTGGAGTTATCATGATTCCATTGGAGTGCAACTACTTCATGGTGCCTCGTTTCCGATTTGATTCTCGCAAACTCTTTTCATGGTATCAGAGCTGAGATCAGGTAAACGTGCACTCGTTATTTTTTAGTTGTGATTACTCTTTCTTGGTTTCATTCTTTTACTCTGCATGCAAGTTTTTCAATCACTATTTTCTGGAATTATTTCCTTGCTAATCTCTCTAACAAGATTTCTCAGAAAGTTGTGTCAGTTTTTGTGCATTTGTTGTAGCATGTGCAAGTTTTCATCATACCTTGAGCAGCATCTATGGATAATTTAGCAAATCAGCCAAATAGAGTATTTTCTAGTTTTTTTATTTTTTTATTTATTAAAACTGGAAATTCTTTTGATCTCTGTTTTCTGGATTTTCTCATTTTTTTGCTATTTTTTTTAGAGGTTCAGTAACTACATCTGTTCTACGGAAGGATCTTTCACTCCACATGCACCTATAATGTTATTCTGAGCACGTGTGGAGGGCTTAACCTTTTGTAATGTTTGCTGTGGCATTTTTTACTTCTTGTCGTGCCGTGGGAGTTCATATTTTTTTACGTGAAGGGTTCTCCTTGCCAACAACATGACCTCCCTTCCCAACACGGCCTCCTTTGTTGTCTTTTCATGCACACGGCTGCCCTGACAAAAAATAGTCCTCTACAAACAAAAAACCGCTCCAACACAAACAAACAAACAAAAAAAAATAGTCCTTCCACGACCAGCAAAAAAACAACCCGAAATCTCCCTTTGCCTAGTCGTTTTTCACACCTACGTGCATGCATCTCCCTGCTGGAGTCTCCCTGCGTGCGTTTGACCTGCGGTTACTTCCTCATGGCCGTGGTAAGCCTTTTTTTAAAAAATTTTTTGGTAAGCACTTTATTTGGTAAGTTGTATGTTTTTTAAAAAGTTTTTTTTGGTACGCATTTTATTTGTCCTGCGTTTTCTTTTGATCAAGCTTTTTAAATTTTTTCTAAACTTTGTTAAAGTTTTTTTTAGTTGTTTTTAAAAACAATCACAAAAAACAAATCGCATTCCTTCTAATTTGTGTTTTTTAAACAAACAAAAACAAATTCAACTGATTTCTTTTTAGTTGGGTTAATTTAAAATTGCCTTTTAAACAAAAGAGGGAAAGTATTTTTTCATATTTAATTTATTAGGATTTAGATCTTAATTAGTTTTTGTAATTAATTAGATTTAATTTGATTAAATCCATTTTTTATTAATTACAAATTAACCTATCTCATTTATGAATTATAGTAAATTAAAAATTGTTCTTAAAATTACCCTTTTTTATCGTTTTAAAAAAAACTCCAATAGCTCTAAAAATAGCTAAATTGGGCATTTCCAAACTGTAAATTAGGCGTTATTGTTGATTTTTTTTCACTAATCGTGTGCTCAATTGTGCTGCATCACTCTGAGTACTTTTTTCCTTCCAAGCTCTTTTCCGGCGTTCTAAAGATTCTCTGAACTCCTTGAGTTCATTTAAAACCTTGTCTTTCACCCTTATTATTGTTTGTGACTAGTGAGTGTTTCCGCCACAGTCTGCAGCAAGGGGGTTTCCTTTTACGACGTGAGATGTTTTTTCTCACCACCAGGGTTGGATTTCGCCTCCTTTCTTATTTTTTGCTTGTGCTTGTTTACGGTGTCCTATTTTCTACGCTCCACGAAACACTGTTGTGGTCTCCTCTCTTGCGTGTTATTATGTTGATTGCAAGAAGAGTTACCAAGTGTTTCAAACCACACACACGGACCCGATTGTAATCAATGCACTAAACTATAAAGTGCCGAAAGCAGGCGGGTTGTTATTGTCCTAGGTGGTTGTGTTTCTTTTCTACATTTCTCTCTCTCTCTCTCTCACTATGGATGCACTTTTAATTCCTTTGCTTACGCCGTTCAAATTTTTTGAATGGAGATCTGAAAATAATAATGAAACTAAGGGGTAAAGGGTTATTCCACATCACCATGGGAACTGAGACTGAGCTAGATGACGAACCTGAAAAATCTAAGTGGTTAAACCGTAGTGATGAAGCTTTAGGTCTTCTTTGCATGTCTGTTTCTCTTGACTTGCTCTTCCACATTGAGGCATCCAAAACACCTAAATTTGTGTGGAAAACGCTGGATGCAATGTTTGGACAACTAGATGACATGAGAGTGCATGAGTTGGAAAATGAACTACTAGGGTTAAATCCTAGTGACTTTGAAAACCTACAAGCCTTCTTCTCAAAATTTGTCCACATTAGATTGTTGTTAAAAGGATGTCAAGTAGAGAAGAAATATTCTCAACTGATCTTGTTGATTCTCTCTAAGCTAGGTCCCAAATATTCTATCTTCATGTCAACTTTCTACGCTACAAAAGCTACTTTGGGTGATACTTGGACTATGCCCTCCTTTGACTATTTTTTCATCCCAACTCATTCGAGAACAAGACAAACTCATTCAAATGGGGTCTCTCAAGTCCAAGTCACATGCCCTTGTAGCAAGTACTAGTAAGGGAAAGAAGACTAAAAAGAAGAAAGAAACAAAGGATCAACCTAAGAAAGAAACCAAGACCAAACCTAAAAATGACACAAACACTTCGACTTCTGAGCCTAAGGCACATAAAAGTAAGTATTTGTGTTCCTATTACAAGAAGTCTGGTCACGATAAGAAACACTGTTTTCGGAAATAGATTGATCACTTATCTCATTTACTTGAGAAGAATAAAATAAGTGTTCCTAAATCCATAAAACAAAGTGCTCTGAAGGCTGAGTCTTCTACTGCAAAAGGTGCTAAAAATGATAAGAAGAAAGGAAAGGCCCTTGTAGCTAGAGTTTCTCCTTCATCGACATGGATTATAGATTCTGGTGCCTCACACCACATGGGTTCTTCACATGTTGAGATTTTCCAACATCAAACCTTGTGTTGAATGTCTCAAATCATGATGGGTAATGACATGATAGTGTTGTTTTCCAGTAGTGGATCGGTAGAGATCGATGGGGGAACATTTAACCAAGTGTTGAGTGTTCTTGATCTCTATACCAATCTCCTATAGGTTTACCAAATTACTCACCTTGGTGAAGGAATGCAAGTGGAATTTGGTACTAACTCAGTGATTATTCACGAGCTTAATGATGACACTACAATGGATGAGGGAAAGGTAGATCACCATTCACGGTTGTACACCTTCTCCCACTTTACTTCTGATTCTACACCCAATGCCTTGCTCACTCATGCAAACAAGGTTAGTAAGCTATGGCATGAGTGTTTCAGACATCTAAATTATCGATACCTTGAACAATTGATCCAAAACAAAATGGTCAACGGGTTGCCTCGTGTCAAGTTTTCTAAGGGTCTTTGTGAGGGTTGTACCCTTGGAAAGCAACCTGAAAAGAAATTTGACAAAGGAAAATCCTTGGAGAGCCACTCATCCTTTGGATCTTGTTCACAATGATATTTTTGGTCCATTTCCATCTCCTTCGTTTACTAGAGCTCTTTATGTGCTAACCTTCATTGATGACTATTCGCAATATACTTGGGTATATTTTCTTAAGCTTAAGTCTGAAGTCTTTGAACATTTTCAAGACTTTAAGGCTCTTGCTGAGAAACAGGCGGAATGGTCTATCAAGGTTCTTCAAACGAAAATGGAGGTGAATATGTAAACAATAGGTTCATGGATTTCTATACTTCTGAAGGGATCTCTTTGCAGCATACAGTTGCTTATATCCCTTCACAGAATGGAGTCAGTAGAAAGAAAGAACTGTACTCTTAAGGAGATGGCACTTGTATGATTCACTCGAAGTCTCTTCCTCTGTAGTATTGGGCCGAAGCAGTGAATTGTGCAAATTACATTCAGAACCATGTTCCACACAAGCTAGTAAGAGGGATGACACCCTTTGAAGCCTGGTTTGGATGCAAGCCTGATGTTGAGAACTTTCGAGTCTTTAGATCCAAAGCTATGGCTCAAATTCCCAAGAAGAAACGTAAGGCCTTGGAACCACAATCCAAACCTTGTATCTTTGTAGGGTATCCTGATGGCGTGAAGGGATATCAATTGATGAATCCTACTTCTCATGAGCTGTATATTGAGAGAAGTGTTAAGTTTGATGAGTCTTCTTCAACTTCTACTTCTCCACCTATTGAGGTTCTTCAGCTCGCTGATTTAGATTCTGACTCATCAGATGATGATGTTATTGAGTGTGCTCCTCTTCCTGATCCTCCTGACCATCAGACCTTTGAGTCTTCTGATTCTGACAGTAGTGATGATGAGGACTATGTCCCTTCTCACTCAAGTGAAGAATCTTCTGACTCTGAGCCTAATCCTCCTGGTCCTCTTTGGGCCAGGAAAACTTTGCAAAGTGCTAGAGATTTAGTTGGAGATACTTCGGATATGAGACGTACTTGCTCAGATTTCATTGGACCCCACTCTTTCTTCACCTCTGATTCTGATCCACAGTCTTTCTAGGAGGCTTCTGGTATTCCTGAGTGGGATTCTACCATGGATGAAGAGTATTCCTCTCTCATGAAGAATGATACTTGGGATCTCACCACTCTCTTCGAAAAGGAAGAAAAATCGTTCGGTGTAAGTGGGTGTTCCAAAAAAAGTATGGAGTAGATGGAGACATGTCGAAAATTTTAAAGTGTGATTAGTAGCTAAGGGTTTCTCCCAAATATCTGGGGTTGATTATATTGAAACCTTTACTCCAGTTGCAAAGATTACTTCTATTTGACTGACCCTAGCCATTGCCACAGCGAACAGATGGAAATTCCATCAAATGGACGTTAAGAGTGCCTTCCTTCATGGTGATCTAGAGGAAGAGATATATATGGAACAAACTCCAGGTTATGTGTAAGATCCCTCCCTCGTTTGTAAGTTAAAGAAGTCTCTTTATGGCCTTAAATAAGCCCCTCGGGCTTGGTATGCCAAGATGGACTCCTTTTTACTTACATCAGGGTTTACCAGGTGTCACTCTGATCCAAATGTTTATATTCTATGGAAAGATGACTCCATACTCATTCTTGTTCTCTATGTTGATGACTTGTTGATCACAGGCAACTCTTCCTCTATTATTGATTCTATGAAGATTTCCTTGGCCAACAATTTTTCCATGACTGACTTAGGTCTGCTTCGTTACTTCCTTGGGATCCAGATTTCACAATCTGACTAGGGAATCTTGATTTCACAACCTAAGTATGTTCTTGACTTGCTTGCTCATTTACAAATGTCCGATTGCAAGTCTTATCCTACTCCTTTTCTTTCCGGGGTTAAGTTGGTTTCAGATTGCTCTACTCCCTTGGTTGATGGTACTCTTTATCGACAGTTGGTGGGGAGCTTGATTTACTTGACTCACACTCGAACGGATTTATCGTATGCTATTGGGATCATGTCTAGATTCATGTAGGAGCCACATGAGCTGCATTGGAAAGCAACTAAATGGATCCTTCATTATGTTTGTGGCACTTATGCTGATGGCATTCACTATCATGGAGGGGTAGATATTGAAAAGATTGGGTTCACAGATTTTGATTGGGCCGATGACTTAGATCATCGAAAATCTACTTCTGGCTATAGTTTCTCTCTTGGTTCGGGTCCTATTAGTTGGTCTAGCAAGAAGAAGAATGAAATTACAATATCATATATAGAGGTAGAATACATAAGAGCAGTTAACGCTGCCACAGAAGCTATTTGGCTACAAGGTATTCTGACAGAGTTTGGCATCCACTTTCGGCAGCCTACCATTATCTACTATGATAACACGAGCACAATCTCTATTTATAGAAATCCAGTTCAACATCAGTGGAAGAAGCACATTGATATCCATATGCACTTCATACGAGGGTTTATTCATGATGGTATCATCGACATTCAGTACATTCAGATAGCTGATCAAATTGCAAATTTATTCACCAAGCCCTTCACTGAGATGAAGTTTCTTCACTTACGGTCTCTTCTTGGGGTGAGGTCTTCTTCAGCTACTCATCTTCTTCAGGCTATGTAGTCCTTCTTTTCTTCTTCTTCTTCTAGGAAGACTATGTTTGTATATGGGCACCTTATCAGGCCTTTAGTTGCCGGGCCCCATTGACACATCTTTCTTAGTTGTTTAGGTGTGTCTTCCCTTTCCGTCTGACTCATCATAGCCGCTACCCCAGCTTCGATGAAGGGGGGGTGTTAGTGTGAGTTATCTTATGTTTCCTCCTCTCATATTGGAGGGTCATCTCACATGGGTTAGGTTTAGGGTTTCATGTGTGTCATGCACCAGGGTTACTCAGTGCCTTATATGTACCCATTTTCTATTCATTTATGAGCATGCCAAGACACTCCGCTGTCTTTCCTCTATGTGCAAGATTTGTTTCTGTTGAGCAACTTCTTCCATTACTGATCAATTATTTCTTGTAATTAAACTGGAGCTATCACGATTCCGTTGGAGTGCAACTACTTTGTGGTGCCTCGTTTTCGATTTGATTCTCACAAACTCTTTTCAGATCTAAGGAAAAATGCTAGCATAGAAATGGTATCCATAACCCATAGTTTAAACATCACAACTATATGCAAAGGCTTCCCTTTTGGTGTTGTTTCGTCAATTGTTAATTTTTACAAAAAAATTATCTTTGGCATTTTGAGCGGTGACATGATAATTATTAGCATTTTTTTTTCTAGGTTTATTCTGATGGTTCCTAATTACTTACTTTCAAATCCCAACGCACAGCTAAGATTTACCTCCGTAATGGATAATATTTCTTCTCTAATGCCATTGACAACAATTTATTTTTTTCCCATCATAATTCTGGGCATAGAGAATGAAAAATTCAGGGCATGGTAAAACCTCATGAAGCATCATAAGTCCCAATCCAACCCCCCATGTTATATAACTTGATGAATTTGAATGCTTATTTGTAATTTCCTTATTCTCATACATGTATCTAAGCTGTGAAGTTCTTGTGCCAATTACAGGATCATAAATATCATGATATTCATCAGTAAAATAAGGGGTTTTAAGTGGTTTGGCATATGAGATTGGGATTTTACTTTTATTTTGGGCTCTTGTGGAAGTAGACATGCTTGGAATTTTGGATTCTGGAAACCCTCAACCCTAATTTGTAAACCCTCATATTGAAATATTTCAAAGTGAAGGCTTATACAATGCTACTTATAAAAAGATGATATTCTAAAGAATCAAATGCGGGATGACACTTACTCAAAAAAATGAATATTTTGAATCTTACACGGTCTACAACTTCTATGAATCTATTCAGCCTTTGGTTGCAATATGCCTCTCAGAAATAGAATTCAATGGACTTTAAATATCACCTCACAAGCAGTAGCACATCATTATAAATGATTACATCTTTCAATGTAGATTTCAAATTTAGTTTATTTTCAAATTTCATTCTGTGGATGACAATTGTCACTTCACTAGGCCTATTCTGGACACTTCCATTTGAAATGTGTGTGTCAGGCCTTCATCCTAGAATAGAGATTGCACCATTGATTTTAATATATCAAATGATGCATAATATTTAAAATAATTTAATAAAATCATACTTTGCATCACGTATCCATGTGTAACATATCTTAGTATCTACACATGGTAACATCACATGTGGAAGAATTTCGACATTGCAAAAGAGACAAGGACACTGTTATCCCATATTTTTAATCAACCCCCGGATTAATTTGGAATTTGGATAACTTATTTATAATGGAATTACGTGGATCTCGTTTAAAATCCCGCGGAACAATTACAAATCCATTTTTGGAAGCTTCTAAAATACTCCGCTAAACCTTTTGATAATGTGCATCGAATAAGGAATGACCAAGTATTACCCATTATGGGCACCTGAGCATAAATATATGCAAAATAAGCCCTGACACCTGGAATTGAATATCATATTGACACATGGTAGGATTCTGAGCCTCCTCAAGGCAAAGGAATTTCGCAGACTCCAAGCCCACAAAATGAATTGATTTAATAAAGTTTCAGGTTTGTGGTGCCAGTGGCCCGGTGAGGTGAGGTACTCAGGTATAGTGGCACTGTTGTAGTCGGGGGCACATGTGGCAAAGGAAATCTTAATGACCAATTAGAACCTACAATGTTTCATTCTCTTGTTCTTATGAGTACCCAAATGTCATCCATTCGAGGAACCTGAGTGTAAAGGTATGCAAAAGAAGCCCCGACACCTAGAATTGAATATCACATGGCCACATGGTAGGATTCCAAGGCTTCCTCAAGGTAAAGGAATTTTATGGACTCCAAGAATATGGAATGAACCAATTCAATAAAGGTTTGGGTCCGTGGTGCCGGTGAGGTGAGGCAGAGTAGCATTGATAGTCAGGGGCACATTTTTCAAAGGCAATCTTAGTGACCAATTAGAAGCTTCCATGTGTCATTTTCCTGTTCCTCCCAATATGTAAAATTTCAAATGACCATAAATTTCAGTCTGCTACTCTAATTCTTGCAAAATTGGTCTCATTGGAGAGGTCTCCTCAAGCCCTTTAATTTTGCATCATCATATTCAAAAATTAATGAGGTTAGGTGGGAAAAAGGGGCAAGAAACATATGAAATAATGGGACTTATATATGAAAATACAAGAAGTATTAATATCTATGGGAATACATGGAGAATCAGGAAAAATTGCATATTGAATCTACATTAGTTGTAAAATCCATGAGTACTAGTAGGAAGTAGCTCAAAATCAAGTCATATAATGGTTATAATTTATGATAAATGATTTATGTGTCGCCCGTGGGTTAATAAATAGAATATGGTGTCACACATTTTTCATTAATGTAGCTTCCCATGAATATAATTAATATTGTCTCAAATATAAATGTTTTATCATTATCATTACACTTTTCAATTTTGTTACAGTTCACATGATTCAACATCGAATACACTTTTCTATTTTGTCATAGTTCACACAAATTTGAATTAAATGCATTAGTGTTTTGATCTTGTAAATGTAGTCATGGTGAATTGTATATAAGGACAAGTTAGAACTGGTATAATTCAAAAGTTGTATAAGTGTGCCAATTTGAGTTCTCTCTCTCTCTCTCTCTCTCTTTTCTCTCTCTCTTTTCTCATCATGTGTTGCTTAAGCTTTAGAGTTTCCCATTAAAATCTGTTATTTCTGTTTACCCAGTCACCAGTGACCCACTATGGCTTACATTCCAAGGAGCTTATTGCACAAAATATTTTATGCCAGTGATGTTGAATTAGAATTTTTCAATCATGTCTTAACCTTTCCTAATCCCATGGAGTTAATGGAGGATTTTTCTTCTGTTGACAATGTCCATTTTTGGTTTTCTTGCTAGGCTAGCTAGTATTACCCCTATCTTTCAAATGTATCAATTCCTCATTCAGAATATTTTTCCTGAAGGATATTCATGTTTTACTTCTGAGGATGACCTTTTCCTAAATCCTATTTGGAAAAACTTCCACCCAAAGGTTATGATGGTAGGAGGTGCACGCTCTGACATAGATTCTCTGACAAAAGTTGTTTCTAAGCTGACGAAGAAAGTAGGAAGATTGGAGTGAAAGGTGTGCAGGTATTTAAACAGAGAACTGTGAGAGTGGCATTGTGCTCGAGGGAGAACTCTAAGTCATGATTTTTGGGGGAAAGGGGAAGACAACCCTTACCCTATGGTGGAAAAATGATGCAAGATTGGTTGGCCATGCCTGAAGGGAAGGCTAAGATTCTAAAGGTTTTAACTGGCCCTCCTCCATCCCAGAGGAGTTTGATTGAAAAGGGGATGTCTGCATCCTGCATTAGTCAAATTTTGTACGTATTTCAGGCCATGGATGATTACAAGGAATTTAATGAAAGGAAGGAGAGTCTACTCTCTGGCTCTGCACCAGTCTCAGGTTGTCTTGCTCATATGGAACTGTGAGCAAGAATAGTCTTGTATAGCCACATAATGTATATCTATTTTGTCGATTTCTAAGTTTTATGTCAAGAAGCCTCCTACAAGATATATTTTGTAACTTTCAAGGGTAGTAGGGCCCCAATATGGATTTAATTTGTATTATGCAAAAATATAAAACATATAACATGTGAAACACTGAAACAATAACTTGGTTCATATCTGAGGGCCCCAATAGATCCCTCTTCTATTGGGGCCTTAACATGTTGTTAAACAATAACTTGGTTTAGTTTTGGGATTTCTTGTTGTTATGTTTATTTTATTATTAATAGAAGTATTCTCAATTTTTTAAAAAACATCGAAACTACTCTATTTTCTTGTCAATTTTTGGTGGTTGGAATAATTTAATGGGTGGAATAATTTTGGAATAATTTTCAAAATTATTACTCTTAATTATCTCATCCTCTGTAAGATTGTAACATGTTCCACTCTTCATCTTTTGGAATTACAATTTGTTGTAAATTAGAGTGACATGTAACTTTGTTGATGTTTATTGGTTACTTTTTAAGAAATGATAATTTTTGGGTCTTATTCCAGTCAAACATTTTTTTAATTTTTAAATCCAAAAATTCTTGTAGTGACACATATACTGACATGACAACTTCACTTTATAAAATAGTTGAGCATTAACTAGTCACATCAATTTTTGAAAAGAAATAAAATCCAACATTTAATACATATGACAAGACAATATTTATTATTAAGATTTTATTAGATATATGAGAAGACAATTTTCAACTATTGACAATATTTTGTAATTATATTTTCATATTTAATAAATTATCAAGATTTCATTAGATAATACTAAAAATTAAATATATAATACTGACATATATAATATATAAATTATCAAGATTTCATTAGATAATACTGACATGACAAGACAATATTTATTATTAAGATTTTATTAGATATATGAGAAGACAATTTTCAACTATTGACAATTTTTGATATTTTGTAATTATATTTTCATATTTAATAAATTATCAAGATTTCATTAGATAATACTATATATTAAATATATAACACTGACATATTTACATATAGAAGACATTATCTATATTTTGTATTAGGTAATATGACATGACAACTATCACTTTAAAAAAATAATTGAGCATTAACTAGTCACATCATTTTTTGAAAAAGGGATTTAGCCTTTGCTTTCATTTAAAAAAGAAAGATTTTAATACATATGACAAGACAATATTTATTATTAAGATTTTATTAGATATATTGAAAGACAATTTTCAACTATTGAATTTTTATTTTGATATTTTGTAATTATATTTTTATATTTAATAATATATCTATAGGCCCAATGTTGAGCGTTATGAAAAAGGGATGTTGGCATTAATTATTTTTTAGTTCTTTAAATTCTTGCCCAGCTAGATCCAATATGCTTTCAAGTATATACTTTTCCATTGCACTCTTTAGCTTAAAAAATTTCATCTTAGACACTTTCATTGTAAAAATTACATGTACTCATATATGCATTACATTTGGTAGAATATTTGACAAAAAATAATCTTCAACAATGTCACCCTGAAATATTTTATTTATCCCTGCAAATGTCTCTGTCACATTTGTTATATCATCATCTAATTTCTACCCATCCATCTCCTACCACATAGGAAGGAACTTTCTGCTTCACGGATCTTGTTTATACTTGATCAATGATGATAAAATTCAAAAAAATGGAGCAATTGTAGATATGAAAATTTCTTTAACTTCTTAATCTCTGAAAATAGCAATGCTGCAATACTCTCTTTTGCTTGGTAATTGATATAAAAGCTCCAAGTTATTTAACAATTTGTAATTTCAGTCCTTTGATAACTTTTTTTGTTGTTAACCAATAAGCATATTCCACTCTACTATTTTTTTGCATAACCAATCTATGCTAAGACTTTGTCAGAAATAGTCAGAAGTGAGCCAATAAGACATCTCCATGTTCTTTCACATGTTGTTTTCCTTTGTAAGAACCATGTTAGAGTGTGAAAGGTGAGCCAGTAAGAAGGCTCCACATATGTATGGTTTTAACGGACCATTTTCTATTAAATGATCTTTTTGTCATGTATGTTTCACTGTGAAGTGTGAACCAATAACAAAACACCACGTACGTACGGATTTCACAGTGTCAGACTCTACATATCATCTCTTAGTCACCCTGAAGTGCAAACCAACAAGAAAGCTCCACTTATAATCATAATGTTTTCAAACTTTAGTAAGTGTTTTGAAGATGTAATACCACATGAATGAATAGCTTCCATGTAGTTCCCTTTCTTCAGAGAAGTCAGGGTTTCTAAGATCCGCGAGATACTTTTCCTATCAATTTGTGAATAGAGAATGAATCAAAAATCTCCATGTAGTTTCATAACTGAATAAACATTGACGGGTTAGCTAACACTGTGATGACATTTTGCAAACTGTCACAGACCAAAAATGCTTGTTTCCTTTGCAAACAAATATTAAATTATGATCAATTACCTTCCAAATTAACCATTCATAATTAGAATTATGTGTTCAAACTTGTAACATTTGATAAACATGAAGTAATTTCTTGAAAATACACAAGAGCGGAGAGAAACATAACTATAGAGGAAAGAGAAGGAATGATCCAAATGTGCAACATAGATAAACATGTAGATCAAAGACTACAAATTATTTGGTACCACTACCAATCTTGGAACTGCTAAGGGACAAGACTATATAAGTTATAACTACTATATGGTCATGAACTAATTTCTATAGTCTTGACTTCAATCCTTCAAACCTTAACCTTTGACAATATGGATCTGAAACTTCTTGTGTGACTGTGCTTCACTTGTTATAAAGTGATATTTATTATTGATCTCTTATATAGCCTTCTATAGGTTATTAGGTAAAATATTTTGATAAGGCATACCATAGGAAGATAAAATGAAAAGACAAATGCAAAAAATGAAATTAAAGTAGATCAAAACATAGCTTATTCTTAATGGAATGCTTGGGATATTTTTGAATATGTTTCAAATGATTTTTTGACATGGTGTAGATAATCTTGCATCACTAAGTCTTAACAATGTCTTATAGTGCTAAGTATATTTTTTGGTCATTATAGTGCTAAGTATTCAAGTTTGTTCACATTATAACCTTGATAGTGCCAGTAGGTCTCTATAAGTAGTAAAACAATAAACTAATAAAATTTATGACCATGAAAATAGCTTCTGCATATCTACAAATTTCATGACAAAGAAAATATATACATGATTAATCAATCAAAACAGATCTAAGAAACTTTGCAACACAATTGAGAAGGCAATACATAGAAATTGAAAAACACTCACTGAACAATCCTTGGACTATCAAGCTGACAAGATCTTTCTTTATAAACAATATTCCTCCTTAGAGGGTAAACCACTGGTATAGTTACATTGTTACACAAAATTACCACCACCATGGGGCTTAAAAATAGGCTATAACTAGTTAAAAATAGCTCAAATAATCAAAATGTTTGCGAGTGGCTAATTAAAGGATAAAAACTATAGCTTCCATGCAAGAAAGTTGATACTTCCTATTTTTAAGATTACAAATGTATCAATATTAAATCCTAATAATAGGAAAGCTACTACTTGTGCCTTGTTCAAGCTCTACTTAGGTTCCACTGGACCACTAGAAGTTTCATGTGTAGACTGTGTTTGACTATGCTGAAGTTCAGTCACACATGCTTTGAACTCATTCTCAATATAACGCAGGTCCAGAATAGGTGGCCTCATCAGATTAGGAACTTCTTGTATGAGTATTGGAACTCTGTTATAGATAGGTTTAGCATTTTCACTCAAAAGTGAATATTTCTCCACTTTTCCATTTGTAGAAGTCACCAATGCCATAATATTTGATGTCTTCCCAGCCATATCTTCCTGGGAAAAGCTAGCACTTAGAGTAGCAATGAATGCTTGCAATTGTTTCTCAAAGATGGACTTGTGAATTAACCTTCCTTGTGGCTGATGCATAGAGGTAATATGAGCTTCAACTAATAATTCAGATATCTTCTCTACTATACCCCATAGCTCTATCAACAATCCTTCCACTGTGGCCATCCAATCACCCAATTCTTTCAAAATGTTAGCCATGCAGATCTTTGTTGTATTCAAGTCTTGGATTTTGATTCATAATACATTGAGACAAAGACCCATGTTTATGACAACTAGTAGCTTTTCCATCATTGAATTTATCCTGGTCATATGTTTGTGTTGGCCTTGTACCTATTGTAACCCTTTCTCTGCTACATCTTGATGACTTTGTACAGAAACTAATAGCTCATACAAAGTTCTCAAGGACATTTACACATTGGGAAAAGTGTTCTTTGGCACACTGAATTTCTTCTGAGCATGCAGAGCATCAATCCAAGCCTACATTCTCTTAACCAAATCAACTGTCATCTATTGAGTGGCATCAATAACTAACTGGGGGTCTACATCCATGACTTCTTCCCCCATGTGTGCTTTCTTGGAAATCCTCAAAATGTCCTCCTTTATTTCCATGTAGATAGGAGTAGCTCCTTGGGAAAAATTCCTCTTTGTGACCCTCTTGAGGGTTCTTGTGGGAGTATCATACTTGAGTTGCACCTTTGGGTCTTCAAGTTGTGCCATTGTAGAAGCCATTTATTTTTTCCCAACATGAGGAGTCCATGTTCCTTCTGAAGTAGTAGATGCAATTGTTGTTATGGAAGGAAAGGTAGAAGAAGGCCTTACCACTTGTGGTAAGGTGTGTGGTGTCCAAGGAAAAGTTTTTTAGCTTGAATAGTCCCAAAGGGGCCAAGAGATGGCTCATGAAACTCTGAGTGACCATAGGAGCCTAGAAATAAGAAATGGGAATGAAAGAGGGAATTGGAAGGAGTGGCACATGCATGCATGATAAGAAATTTTGGGAAACATATGGTGTGATAGCAAGAAAGAAAAGGTGGATGAAGAGACTGACCAGATTGGGGAGAAATTGAAGGAAGGTCAAGGAAAGAAGGAGAAGGTTACATTGGTGCCTTCAACTTAGCCTTAGAAGGTCTTCTAACAAGACTTCCAGATGATGTTGGAGCTGAAGAAGATACAACAGTAAGAGGAGTGGAAGAAGAAATTAAAGAAGTAGAATAAATGGTTGTAGGAGATACACTCATTGATTTTGATACTGTTGTAGTAACTACAACAGGATGGGAAGAAGTGACTGCAAGAACTTGGGAGAAAACGATACATTCGTTGGTGATGAAAAGAAGGATAAGAAACAACTAAAGAAATGAGTGAAGAAGAAGAAGGCATATGAATATAAACCTGTGCCAAAATAGAAGCAAGGAGAGAAGGAGAAACAATAGAAGTAGTAGAAATAGGGGAAGAGAAAGGAGGAGTTTGATAACTAGTAGGATCCAATATCCCATGATCTCCTCCTACTTCATCTTCAGAAGAAGAACTAGTAGAAATGAGAATACTACTAGTGAAAGGTCCTAGGGAAGATGGAATTGGAATAGAAGAAGAAGAAACCATCCCTATAGAAGTCAGAACTGAATAAGTAGAAAGAAAAGGAACAGACATAGGAGGCACAATTACAACAATACTCACCAGAGGACTTGTTTCTTGTGGACTGTGTGGACTTGTGGTTGTCCCAATAGACCTTGTAGGGCTTGTCATTTGTATGCTTGGAGAAGGAGAAAATGAGAAGGACCAAATTTTCCTTTTGATGGAGGAGGCACACAAACAAGAAGCTTATGAAGTTGTCTTGAATCAGTACCTTCATCATCTGAATCTTCTTCCTCATCTTCCCTTTGTACTTCTACTTCTCTTGGCCTAACTTCCAATCCACCAACTCTGGCCTGCTACCTAATAGGTGCATAAGTAACATTGAACTTTCTCATATTTATGGCCACCACTTGATCATTGACCTCATCCTTATAAACCAGGTCATCCTTGTGGGGATGATGTTTGTAGATGTAAGTGGCCATGCCAGGAGTGTGCTTACAGAATTGTCCCACTCTTCCTGTCAGGTCAAAAGACCTTAGAGTATGATAGTCTAAGTGGAATGATGTCCTGTGGGATTGCTATTCTCTTGGCCTTTTCCCAATCAATCAAGACCATTGAACCTACTAAGAAAGGAAGAGGAGGATAAGTAGACTTTTTTTCTTCTTTTGTTCCTTTGCCACATGACTGATGCCATGGAAAAAGTGATATACAATCTCCTGCTCAGCTAGCTTGTCTGAAACATATTTGGGTAGTCTAAAAGGGATAGTGAGAATCCCCTCTACTCTTATCACTGTACAGTCTGGGTAACACCAGAAATCTCCCCATTATCTTAATGAATTGATGATTCTTTGACTTACCCTAGGCATAAGGGTGTCATATATGGCATTGTAGATCACAAGGTAGTAGTTATTACAAATCACCTCCATGTTCTTCCTATAGTTATGCATGTGCATATTGCTAAAGACCCTGGGGACTATATGACTATCTTGTGGTGACCAACTGGGGACTCCCTAAAATTGTTGGACTGCACACACAACATCAAGTAAGACATCATATAGAAATTATCCCGCTTCTCCAAATTCCTGGCACTCACAAGATTGTTGAAGAGGTTAAAAGCTAGAACTCCAACCAGATCAGGTATCTTTTCATCATCAATGATCATGGCTAGAAGGGGTACCCATGTCTGATTGACATGCACAATATCTGGTGCTCCAAGCAGTCTATTCATTAGGGCCATTCCCACTCTCACTCCACGTCTGAAAGATCTTATATTCATCTTCTCTATTGAGACTTTGGACTTGAAACTAGTCGGGTCCTCTGCCCAATCTTTAAGCACAGTCTTAAGGTTATTTCTCTTTCCCCATTGTTCCATTATTTCTTGATTGAACTGAATATTAGATCTAGGGAGATGGTAGTAAGCAACAATAGCCTTTTCAGATATATTAGCAATTAAATTTCCTCCTTTGGATTTTATAATTCCTTCAACACAACTTACATCATCAACAAAAATAACCCAAAGCAAGTCGATACAATGCATTACCTCTAGTTTTCCAGCTAAAATATGCATCCCACTCTGTCTAATGGCCACTAGATCAGCCATGAACCGTGCTTCATCTTGGTGTGCATCATCATCATCATCTATCAAACTAGCTCCTTCTACCTTCATTTTCAAGGTTGTATAATGCTTGAAGCCGATGACTTGTTTGTCAAAAATGGTATCTCCAAAGAGATGGTCCAAGTAGAAAGTGTGTAGGTAAGCCTCCATTGACAATAAAATTTAAAATACTTGAGCAACTATAGGCATGCAAATCTCTCAATCTCATAAAAAACTAATACTCTGTTTTGCCTTGTGATCTCTTGAATTTAGACTTTGAAAGCTTAGTTATAGCTCAAATACAAGGTGCTTGAGCAAGAAATACTTTCAAGAGTCCTGTAAATCTTGCTAATTCATGCTAAAATGGTGGTATACAGTTACAACATTGAAGTCTAGTCCACCATTTAATAATTTATACATTTTGCATTGATTAAAGATTCACATCAATTTTTTCTATCTTTTCACCTCTTAGTCTGGTTAATTCCATGTGGTGAGCTTTGATAGATTCACATGTTTTTTTTCTTTGTAATAACCATGTCAGAGTGTGAAACATGATCCATTAAGAAAGCTCCACATATGTACGGTTTTGATAGAACATTTTATATTAAATTATCTTTCTGTTATGTAAACTTCACTGTGAAGTGCGAACCAATAAAAAACACCACGTACATATGGATTTTCACAGTGGGACTGAGTGTCAGACTCTACATATCCTCTGTTAGTCACCCCGAAGCGTAAACCAATAAGAAAACTCCATGCTTATACCATTTTCCCAATGTCAGTTGTTTGGTGGGTCCTGTCAGTTATTGTGAAGTGCGAGCCAATAAGAAAGCTCCAAGTCCAACTTCTAAGTTCCACTGGTAGTGGTACTGGTGAGTCGATGACTGTAACTAGAGAGAAAATTCGACAAAGGATATTCACCAAACTAGTTTTAGGATATTCACCATTCAATCTCTAACTATTTTTTTATATTTTTACCATTTTCACCAAAACAATGAAACTGGTTACAATTTGGAAACTATTTACCATTCACAATTTCTATAAGTTTTAAATCTTTTTAAGGGGTCTAAACCAAGAGGTACTATCAAGTATATACATACAATCACTACTTCAAAAAGAACAAGGGAAATACTATAGAAAATATATATCTACAAGAATTTTATTTAGCATTCAAAAGGGTTAAATTCAAAATCTATCTAAATAGCCAATGATTGGTGTTAAATACAATGGTAAACATAAGGGAGGGAACTCTAGACTTGCATTCAATCATACAATACTCTAGGAAAATTACATGGATTTTAAGCCCCTCATTAAGGTAAGTAGTGCAACACTTGGCTTGAATCAATAAGGGTTGGCTAATAATGTCAGTCCAACTCAATCAAGTTAACCATTTTTTAATCTAATGTGTATTTGAGTATTAGTGTAGGAAACTAGGGTTTGATCATTACATGAGCATACAAGAGCACCATAAAACAAGAAAAAGTTTAGGAGGGCATTACACATAAAGGAAAAATAACCAATATCATCACAAAAGTGTAAATTCATGAAGGAAAAAGTAGTAAAAGTTAGACAATAGCACCATATGCTAGTGTTCGAACATGCCACTAATGTCCTCGAGGGTTTTTACAATCTATTTTGAAGATGAAGCATCTTCAACTATGTCACAATTTTTTTTTTTTCCATATTTAGATCTAGATCAACTCTTGGAATTGTAAAATAGCTAAGTGGATGCTCTAACCCTAATTTTATATTCCCTTGAGTGTGTTGAGTTCCTATCAAATCATCCCTAGTTTCTTTTTTGTATATTATTGTATAAATATGACTTTATATTTTTTATATTCTAAATTTACAATCCTAATTAGGCCATCCTTATTAATTAGGGTTAAATCATTTAGTGATCCTATTTATTGATTGAATCCAACCCTTCCCAACCCTTTCTTAACCTAGTTTCTTATAGGATAAATATCCTATATGGTTGTTCAATCTAAATCCTCTAAAAGGTAGAAGGGTTTAGGAAAACCCCTAAGAGGAAAAAATTCAACCCTAAAAATATAAAGGATAGAATGAGATCTGACACTTTAAGAGAAAATATGGAATCCATAGAATGCATATAAAATTAAATAAATGGGTTCACCAAAATGTAATATAAAATTTAGGGTCAATCTAATTATGATTAATTAATAAAGGTTTAATGATGGTATAAAATAAAAAATAAAATAAATACACAGAGTCTAGAATATGCACTGATAAAATACATAAATATATAAGCCCTTAAAGATATATTAGAATTAAGGGTTATGGTCTAGGAACATATAAACCCAAAACAAGCTGTGAAAAAGTGACAATAATATAGATCTAGAGAAATGAGCTAGGTAGAGTGTTATTAAACCACATGTAAAATCTAGAGTGATAAATATAAGGAGAGGGAAGGTTTTCATGAACTGGGTAGACAGATTTAGGCATTTTTAACCTTTGTGGCTGATTTTTCCATCTAGTAATATAATCTAGATCTAGATTCTACCATCTAATTCTTCTTTGTCTATGGGTTTGCAATCTATGATTGAAATTTTGTGATTGTGCTTATGTGACAAGTGATGGCTTCTGCTTTGTGAAACCCTAGATTTATCTTTTCTCAAAGACATAAAAAAGGGGTTAGTTTTATTTGGTTGATCTTTTTTTAATTCCATATAAGTTGTGAGCCTCTTACATAATAGTACTATAAGGAGGCCTTAGAGTAATTTAGTTCTCCAAACTAGTGAATGTGTTCAAATTTCCAATAGTAATGATTTAGAAAGACTCTAATAAGGCCTTTGGTCACTTGGAAATGATCTTTAGTGTATGTTTGTTGCAAAACTCAATTGACTAAGTACATACCGTGTGCGAGGATCTATGACACGTACAAAGGAGGCATGAAGGGGAACACATAGGTGGAATGGGGTAGCGTGCATAGGTTCATGCTTGAGTAGGGAACCTTCAGGAATTATCCAATTTTGTATACCATGGGATAAAAAAAGAAAGACATAGTTGGAGTGCTGATCAAACAATGAAATCTATTATTAGGATTGATAGAAAAGCATGCACACTTTATGGTTGTTTTTGGATGTACGCATGACTATTTTGAGCATGCAGTCTATTTTGAGAATGCATGGGTGGTGAAGGGAAAGTCCCCACCCCTATATATATTATATGTTATTTCATTATTTTGGATACCATGTATGAGAGTGTATGTGAGAGTATTTGTATGTATTAGTTATGACTCTGGTTGATACTATGCACATGACTCTGTGTTTATATTATGTATTCAACTTCTGTTATGTAACACTTTGTTGTAATGGATTATGGAGGATGGATTATGGTAATTGATGTGTCTGAATATGGATTATTATGGTGTAATTTGATCTTGGTTGTTATCTGATCTGTTATGTTTCCTTATTACATGTGTTTCCATTATAAGCTCATGATATGATGTCTGTAATGATATGCACTTGAATGTATGCTTTGATATTGGTTATTATGGATATGCATGCTAACATCTTGACAAGAAAGTACAAAGGAGGGACCTGGTAGCTTCACACACTTCAGGTGAGCATTCAGATCTTTCTGAATGAGGTGTCATCACACATAGTAGTTAAGTGGAAATAAAAGACTACATTTTGGTTCCATTGCTAAGACCTCTTTTCAAATTGTCTGTCAGGATGTTGCATGCAGATGGTGTATCGATTGACTCTTGAGAGCATTGAAATTTGGGTAGAAAGACAACAAGATAAGTTTGCATAGAGATATAACACTGGACCTGATTTCAATGCACGATGGTGGGTGGAAGATAATATTTATCATGAGCTCTATGAGACATTCTTTAGCTTCTTTCTAGTAGAATTGTATGAGTGGTTGGACAACATATGCATTAGGGAAGAGTTGGGGTCCTAGGCCAAAGCTTTGGACATAGGAAGATTACCAGACTTTGTTTGATGTGGATGTGGAGTGGACTAGAGTTGTAGATCATTGGTGGGCTGGTGTGTTGCAAAATTATACATTGGAGTACACTATTTCTACTTATTTGTGTCTAGAGGAGGCTGAGTTCAGATTCTTGCATGAGCCCAGAGGATCATAATCACGCACTATGCCCTTGGTGATTAAGATCTTGATCATAGAACTGGATTTAGAGAGCCTCCCTATGGCTAGCTAAACCCCTAATGCGTGTAAGGACAGGAGCAGGTGTGGTGAAAGATGGCAGACCTAGACAGCAGAAGATAGACAAAGAGAGGAGAGATGAATCAAGTTTAATGAAGTATGAGATAGGGACATGGCACATGCAAGGGACATTGTCACTGGAGTTGAGGGGAATGATGGCTCATGAAGGTTTTGAAGCTCTCATGGAAGACGAGGAGCCGCAACATCAGGTACTCCCAACTTTGGGTAAATGCAGTAGAGAATCCCCTTCAGCTTCAGATGAGAGTGCATCAGAGGAGAGGATGAGGACCATAGGCATGCATCTGAACCAACCTAGTCACCTAGCCCTTACATATGGTGTTCCAAATCCAAAGGGTAGTTATTGAGAAGTAGGCTAGTGTAGGTAAGAAAATAGAGATGGGTAGATATCATTTTGTGGAAAATTCATAAGTACATCATATAACACATACACCTATGGCAACGCAACAGTGCCATTGTTTGGAAGTTTGATTTGGATGTTGTTTTTAGGTGCGTCATCAGGACAGAGTGTGGGTGCACAGAATATTGGAAGTACTTCAGTGAGTGTTGTGACCATGCAGACCATGGGTGTCTAGTTTAGTACTACAACTGGGACACAAGGAAGTACATCAACTGGTCCACTACCCACAATAGGGGGCATGTGGAGGATCAGGCGGATCAGGAGGTCACTCAGGAGGAGGAAATACTGGTGGAAGTTCTGGTTCTGGATCTGGTGGACAAGGTCCACACCCACAACAACCACCTCAACAACCTCTACAACCACAACAGACACCTCAAGTTTACTATGAGATGTCTCTCCACTTTCCATAGTATAGAGGTATTGAAGATGCAGTAGAGCATGTGCATAAGTGTGAGCTACTATGGCATGCTAAAGGAATTACAACTTCAGATAGGAAGGAAAGTCAATTTTCCACTACTCTTCAAGGGTGCATGCATAGTTGGTATAGGAAGTATGATCCACATCAGATGATGGTGGATTATAATTCTTTGCACACTACATTTTTGGTAGAGTTTCACATTCCAGAGTTTGAGTAGCAGAGCATCAACGAGCTCAAGGATATCAAGCAAGGTTTATCTGAAAGCATGAGGGAGTATGATGCATGTTTTAAGACTTTTTTTTCTAAATTATCTTATGACATTCATCAAAGTCAGCATGCACATTGGTTTGTTGCAGGATTGTTAACTCTATTCCATAGAGCTTATCTCATAAGACATATACTGTGGATCCACATGTGAGGCTTTGGAAGTAGCTCTGCATGCTTAGGTGGTTGGGAGTGTTGATACTGGAGTGAGCCCATTCTTAGAGGCACATTATAGCAGCCATGGAAAAATAATTGGAGAATCTTTCTACCAATTCAGCTCATGAGACAGTGTGGTATATGGTGCACATATTGTGAGGTTGAAGGACATATTAAGGATATTTTCCCATGCAAGTCAGTGCACGCATTGTTATTAGATTGTGAGGTTTGTCACCTGAACCATGATGTTTGGGATTGTCCTCTTTTGCAGTGTGTTATTCAGAAGAAGGTGTCTATGTATTGTAAGATTTGTAAGTCCCATACTCACGACACCACTGACTGTAGATTGATTGATCATATCCATGAAGCCATTGAGACAGGAGTGTGCCAGACTAGTGTGGCAAGTGGATCAAAGGAGCAGGAAGGAAAAAATAATGAAGGGTGCAACAATGGGGATAACAAGAATGGAAGATACTCAAGAGGATATCAAGGTCGCAGTCATGGGGTTGGTAGAGGTAGATTCACTGAGGAACTTGTTATACTTGTGGATCTCTTGATCATTATCAACATGATTTCCCTCAGAATACAACTTTCTCATGGTGTGGGAAGCAACATAAGTTAGAGGAATTCCTAGATTTATATGAGCACATGAGTAAAAATAAGAAGAAGGAAAAGGGCACATGGATGATCAAGGTACAACACACATTGTTGATCAGTGGATGCCTAAGAAGACACCTTGATCCTGATTTACAGACATGATGGTTACCACATGTGCTTGAGGCTACACACACGTGAGCCTCTGAAGGCTAAGCCACTCATTACAAGGGAAGAGGTGATACATGCTAAGTATCCAGATGTTGCACACATCAGAAGGAAGTCTACCAAGAGACTATGGGAGTCATCAGGGAACTTCAGGGAGAAATACAATGCTTGAAAGAGTAGGTGTGAGAGAGAGAACATGAAAGAAAGTTGAGCTCCCACAAAAAGATATGGATGACTTGAAGGAGGTGTGTAGGATGTTGCACCAGGAGAACATCATTCCTTTACTAGGGGAATGGTTACGAGAAAAATTACCGCATGTTGGAGTTGAGCGTGAGAGATAGACACTTCACACAAATCTACCACCTCAGAATCATGAATTTGATAAGGAAATTACACTTGATGCAGTAATTGATGGGTGGTTGTTACACAACACTCTAATTGACATAGGCACAAAAGTGAATGTGTTGACTCTAGATGCATGGAATCAGATGGGTAGACCAACATTGCAGCCATCTTCAAATGTGTTGTATATGGAAAAAAAACTAGGGCTATGCCTATTGGGGTACTGAAGGATGCATCCATTACCATTCAGGGAGCCAAGTTTACTAGAGACTTTGAGGTATTGGAGCTTGCTGAAGCAGACAACTTCTAGCATTACTTGGATGACGTGGTGTTATGCGAACAATGTTGATCTGTGCTTTAACAAAAGGTACATCAGTTTTGAGAATGATGAGGAGCGCATGATCATACCCCTACATGATAAGAAGGAAGAGCCTTATGTTGAGCCCTTGAGTGAAGAAGAACTTAATAGAATCTATGCTCATACAGTGCATGATCCAGAGAATGTAGAACCATCAAAGGAAGGCATCCTTCAGTGGGAAGACACAGTCTGTAAGTGACACTACTAGTGTTGCTTGTGATAACTAGGCTCATGGAACATATGAGATGGTCAGGTGCGAAGTCAAAGGAAGAGTCACTAGAATGATTAGGCCACACATGGTGAGGTGGTTATGATCAACTCAGGTACCAAGGTATACTGGTGAAGGGAATCCTGATACATTCTTGTGTGCCATGGAGACTCAGTGGAAGAATGAAGGGGATAGAAGAAACATGTTGGTCTATACTTTATGTGGGACAACAACACAATGGTGGGAAACACATAGAGATAGCCTTTTGGAATGGCGAGAAGTGAGAATCACCTTTTCTACTAGGTTTACTCAGAGCAATGTACCTACACAAACATGTGAATTTCATGGGAAGTCTCCTGCCTCTCATCACATCCATGAGTGTGAGAGATCATGGGTGCAAGGCAAGGAGGCCTTACCACCATCACTTTAGGTACATAAGTTCTACTCCACATTACATGGTTGCACGTGCATGGTATGTCCATGTTGAGTTGAAAAGAGAAACAACAAATTGGCAAGAGATGACTGCAGGTATGATTCAAACTTTTGATTATTTTTCTACTAAGCCTCCAGTCCATGAAGCATTGTAGATCATGAAGCACATCACTTTGGGAGATAACATGAAGGTTGAAGAGCTCATGTTGGAGTTATTTGGGGAACCTGATCTTGAGGCACACCTTGATCTTGAGGAGACAGAAGAAGTACAGATGGGTCATGCCTGGAAGGAAAAAGAAAAGGGAAATTGGTATACATGATAGATGATGAGGAAGTTGATAACCTGGATGTTAGCCACACTGAAGGTGCACATGAGGTGATGGACACTACAGATGAGAAGGCGCACGCATACCATGCTCCTATGAAGACAAAGAAGGTTAACATTGGTACAAGGATGAGCCTAAGGAGGCCATTATTGGTGATTATTGGTCAGAGAAAGAAGTAGCAAAGATTATTGAACTCTTGCCCAACTTCAAGGACTTATTTCCATGGGGCTATCATGAGTTAAAGGGAGTACACCCTTCTTTAGGTGAAATGAAGATCAAGCTGAAAGAAGGCACATGCACCCCAGTTAGGAAGAGGCCTTATAGGATGAATCCTAATTTGCACGTGAAGGTGAAGGAGGAAATTGATAAGATGCTCAAGTCTGGAATAATTGAGCCTATTGAAGAATCTGAATGGGTTAGCCCCATGGTTATAAGCATTAAGAAGGATGGGAGGATAAGGATTTGTGTGGACTATAGAGAACTCAATGCTTCATGTGTTATAGATCCTTTTCCCACCCCTTTCACAGAAGAAATCCTTGAAGGAGTTTTTAGGCATGAGATATATTCTTTCACAGATGGATTTTCAGGTTATCACCAGGTGCACATCGTGAAGGAAGATCAAGAGAAGAAAAATTTCACCACTGACTGGGGAAGTTTTTCATATACAGTTATGCCCTTTGGATTGAAAAATGCACCAGTAGTGTTCTCACACATTGTTGTGCAGGCCTTTCAAGATTTTATTCATAAATTCTTGCAAGTATATTTGGATGATTGGACAGTATATGGCTTAGTCAAGGATCATTGTGATAATATGAGGCTCATGTTTGAGAGGTGCAGGTAGTTGAGCATCTCTCTCAACATTAAAAAGTGCATCTTTGCTACACCTTTTGGCACTTTACTTGGGCACATCATTTGCAAGGAAGGATTGTTGGTAGACCCAACCAAGATAGTTGTGATCTTGGGTTTAGAAGAACCTACCAATCAAAGTGAAGTGCATGGATTTTTGGGGACATACTGGTTATTACAGGAAATTTATAAAAGGATATGCAAATATTTCCATGCCCCTGGAAGAATTGTTGAAGGCTAAAGGGAAATTTTATTGGGGTGACACGCAACAACAAGTGTTTGAAACATTGAAGGAGAGGCTCACCACTGCACCTATTTTGCACTTTCCTTCATGGGACAAACCATTTCATGTTCATGTTGATGCCTCTGGCATGGAAATTGGCACAGTGTTGGCACAACTAGGGGAAGGAATTGTGGATCATCCCATTTTCTTTGCAAGCAGGAAGTTGACACCCATAGAGTAGAATTACACAACCACTGAGCATGAGGCATTTTCTATGATCTACGCACTATATAAGTTTAGACAGTACTTGTTGGAAACCCCATTTATTTTCTATACAGATCATATGGCACTCAAGTACTTAGTCAACAAGCCTGTTTTGCAAGGGCACATATGTAGATGGATACTTCTATTTCAGGAGTTTGATTTCACAGTTGTTGTGAAACCAGGAAAGAGAAATTCAGGGCCTGATCATTTATCAAGGATCAATTCTGGCGAGGACGTGTAGAGCATTGAGGACACAATGCCAGATGCACAACTTTTTAGGTTAAACTATGTGCCCACAGACTTGGAGGATATTGCAGTGTTCTTACACACTAGACAGCACTGAAGGAATGAAGACATTGGAGAAAAAGTAGCTTTGTTATATGTGTGGTGCCTTATCAGTTGATTGGTGGAGATTTGTACAAGTTGGGTCATGATGAATTTTTGTGCCGGTGTGTTCTGGAAATGAGCACAAGGCTATTATGGAAGGCTCATGGTGGAATAGCAGGAGGACATTACATTGGTGATGCTACAACAAAAATTCTAATGGATGGAATTTGGTGGGAGAATTTGTAAAGATACTAAGGAATATGTCAAGGCATGTGATCATTGTCAGTGCCTTGGGAAGCCTGGAATAGAGATGAGATGTCATTGCAGCCTATTACAAGCACGAAGCCTTTTGAAAAGTGGGATATTGACTTTGTAGGTCCTATTTCACCACCCACATGTAGGACTGATGCACGCTACATTATTACTTGCACAAACTATCTGACAAGGTGGGAAGAGGAAACACCTACAAAGGATTGTACAATAACCACAACAACAAGGTTCTTATGGGAGAATATTATTAGCAGGTATGGCTGCCCATTAAGCTTGACAAGTGATAGAGGAACTCATTTCTTGAATGAGACAATCAAAATTCTATTGGCAGAGTTTATGGTGGCACACCATAAGACTACTCCTTATCACCCACAAGCTAATGGTACTGCAGAAGCTTTCAACAAGATTTTGGGACAAACATTGACAAAAATATGTGATGTTGGAAGAAAATATTGGGATGATAAAGTGTCAGTTGTACTTTGGGCTTACAGGACCACTTATAAAAGGTTGAATAAGGCCACACCCTTTCATTTGGTGTTTAGCGTGGATGTAACACTACCAGTTGAATTCATGTTACCATCCCTCTGTATTACACATGCAGGTGGATTGATGAAAAAGTTGTGGAAGAGTGTGCAACTAATGAGCAGTATGTCATTAGCGTTGGAGGGAGAAGATACAGTGAACATTGATAAACTAATGGGTTAGATGAGTTATAAAAGGTGAACAAGGCCATTTTCAATTGGTGTTTAATTGGAAGAATACTACCAGTTGAAATGTTACCAGAAGTGAGGATAGAAGGCATGATGATAGGCACATTAAGAAATGCAAGACATTTTATGCGTTGGAAAGATGGTCCTTCTCTATGACTCCAAGTTTTTGCATTCCACCCAGGAAATTGAAAGTGCATTGGTTGGGACCTTTTGTAGTAACCAAGATACTTGAATCATGGGTGCATGTCAGTTACAGGCTTGGATGGCACCATATTTCCCAGGTTACTTTAATGGGAGTAGGCTAAAGCCCTATTATAAATAAGACTTCTTGGTGTTTGTAATAAGGCAGTATTTCATTTAGATTAGATTTCCCTTTCATGTGTTTCTTTCTAGTCATTGTTATGCTTTGTTTTTTATTTCCTTATTTTGTTGTAATAAGTGCACTTGTGCACAGGAAGTTGATTACTATCTATTGAGTTCATGTGTAGAGGACTGTGCATACTTTTAGTGTGGGGTGAACCAGAGCAAGTGTACAGAAAAGGAATTATTGGTGTTGAGATTTATATAGATTGGCATGTTTGAGGGTGTTCTCTGAAAATTGGTGCACAAGGAGAAAGGTGTTACATAAGTGCTAGGAATGATGGTGCTCATAAGGAAATTTCTCAGATGAAAGACCATGTGAGAAGAAGGATCACATAGTGTAATGTGAGGTAGGTAGTGACATGATGAACTACTTGGTATATGGTGCAGAGGATTATGTACTTTGGTACAAGGAGGCATGTGTAAGGAGGTATGTGGCTTGGAAAGTAGTAAGGTGTGCTAGAAGGTTATGACTGTATTGTGTGAAAGGAAGTTGAGTGATAAAGTAAAAAGTAAAAAAGGTGCTTTATTAAGAAAATAACTTAAAATATTTAAAAGCAAGAAAAAGTGTGTTAAAAGTGGAAAAATTAAGTCGGTGGAGTATGAAAAAGTTATAAAATGGGGCAAATCAAGTTATTTTCTACCTTTCATTTGAGAGAACTTGAGAAATTGAGCTACTGAGTGACTTGGTGTGACAGAGCAAGAGAAGTGATAAGAGAAAACTAGAGCAACGCATGCAAGTTGTGTGTGGCTCCTTGTGGAAGAGAAGTTTGAGACAAGGTTTGAATGCAACATTAGGGCATGAGAAAGAAGGGTTTGCAGGAAAAAAGTTGAACAACTAGGGTTCACAGATAGTGAAGTAAGACATTGTTGTGAAGAAAATTACCTAGGGCACAAATTTGTAGGATTAATGGCACCAAAGACCAGAAGGAGCAAGCCCTGCATGAAGAAGGTCGAGGTTGAAATAGAAGATCCCTTGGAGGATATATATTCAGAAATTTAGTACCCTCCTAGAGTGTTTAGGGTCCAAACTTGGAAGTCACAGCTCACAAGTGTAAAATTAGTGAATTTAACCATAGGGTTCCAAGGCATGAAGTGACATTGAAGGTAGACATGTTGCAGGAACTTCCAGGGACAAATGAAGAAGGGAAAGTGTTGGTGGATGATTCAGTCAGGAGAAATATTTAGAAGGTAGGGATCCTCTAGTTATTTGATCTACCCTTCTTTGTAAATCCCTCACATTTATTCTAGTGGCTCATGTCTACAGTGCATGAGGATTTCTTCTATTTTGTGGGCCAAAGAATGAGACTTATAGCCCAACTCATTGAACAAGTCATGGGTTTGAGAAGTACAGGGGAGGACATGGAACTGGATCTATGTTCTAATGCAAAGATTAACAAATTATCCATCAAGTTACAATATGAAAAAGGAGGAAGGGCCATGAGCATTGATAAGCTCACATATCCTACAACTAGGGTTGTAGCCAGGCTGAGTAAGTTGTAAATTAGGTGCCTCAGAGAGGTAGATAGATTTCAATAATAAATTTTTTTATATTGCGCATAGGATGGCACACAGGACCCATTACAACATCACACAGTAGATTGAAAATGGAATCATCGAGGAGGCCAAGGTGTAGAATGAAGAAGGAGAAATATATCCTGGGGCTCGATCCTCTACTTATTGTCTTATGGGAGATTGGGGTTCCAGATGGTTCAGATAAGGACATGTGGGTTTACCCACTAGTGAACAAGTCCCCTACAGTAATCAATTCACTGGTTACACTTGTGATGGCACGATCAAAATGCATACAAGGCAAGGATAGATAAATGGTACAACAGATTGCATGTGATTTGAGAAATGAATGTCACATCTCTTGCATGAGTTACCAATAGAGGTTGGGGAACAGAAAAGTTTACAGTGATGCAACATTACAGTCTTGCACACTTCAAAATGCAGGATGGGGAGATGGGTCCATGGTGTAAGTTATCATTTGAATTCACTTTCTGGTATTTCAAGTGCGCAGTTGAATTAAAGGATGCACAAAAGTTGACCTTTGATGCTAATAAGATGGACTTTGATTTTCATATCTTGTGCATGAACTACAAACATGAATCTATGTCTGCATATCTGGAGATGTTAGAGCCATATACGTTGCACTTGAACCCCCAGTTGAATGTCACAATAAAGGGGATGATATGCAAAGTCTTTGTATTATTAAGGCCAAAAACCAGGGAGGAGTAGAAATGGAAGTTACAGATACTTGTCTTCCACATCCTGGGATAAATGTTTTACCACCATTGAAGAGAACACGTGAAAGATACCCCAAAGAAGAAGAAGAAGAGGAAGGTGGACTTGACCACTCGTGAAGGAAGAAAATGTATTACAGAGGATAAAAGAGTGGTGATGGCGCAAGAACTTCTCATCCACTCAAGGATGATAAAGAAAATACCAAGGTCAAGCATGGTGGGGCACATGCGGTTTTCAGTGAAGAGGAGTCTAGTGAAAAAGAAAAATATGAAACTTTGTTGGAGGAGCTTGAGCGTGAATGGGAAAAATAGTTGGTGAAGAAGAACAAAGAGGAACAGAATCAGTTGGGAACCACAGAGGGGGAAAAGAATAAAATCCCACCCAAAGATAAAACACCTAAACATGAGGAGGTGCACAAGGAGAAAGAAACTGATGATACTTATGTCATCAAGAGAAGATAAGGTGCATAAAGGTGGGACTAGTACATGCACCTTTACTCCAAAGAAACAAACAAAAGTGAAGGTGGTGAGGAAGCGATGGACACCCAGGTCACCACAAATGGACTTTTTGGATGAACCTAATAAGGTCTTGAGGGTGTGTTTCCAAAATACAATGCCTACAAAGAAATTATATGGCTAGGATCTTATGGATAAACATAGAGGGGTCTCATGCACAAGGAAGATGATTCCCTGAACTTGCATACAAATGTGGAGGATCCTGAGTTCAAAGTAAGTAATAACTCCCTAGTTACTATAGAATTGAAAGAGAGAGCCAAGGAAGAAGTATAAGAGAGTGGACCTAATGTACCTTACTGATGAGCTGGCATGTAATGCCTTGAATAAAATGGTCGCGGATGTCACGTGCCATAATTTGGATGTTGAGGCTACAATGAGGGTTATTGGTGGAAGATAATAAGAAGAAATAAAGATAATTTAGAATCTTAAAGAAATATATTCAGGGGGAGAAGAAGTAGACCAAGGAGGCATATGATAGGGCAGGCACATTAGTAAAGCAGATTTTAGGTTAATTCCCAAATTTGGTGAGTTAGGCCAGGAATGATTACAATGATGAAATGGAATATCTTGAAGATCTGGTTGGAATGCTTCTGTGGAACATCAAAAGTGGTGTGGGGCCAACTACTGAAGAGATAAAAAAGGAAAAGGAAGCAAATAAGGTAGTTGTTGAAGCAAGGATTACTAAGCTTGAGGACTTATTCTTACAGCTCAAGGAGGTAAGTAGTAAGGCCGAATTGGATTTAATAGGTGTCAGAAGTGTGAACCAATCCTTAACTGACACATAAGTGATGAAGAAGTAAAAATTAGCTATCCAAGAAAATATGCCCACTAATAAGATAGAGTGCACTAAGGTTATGGCTGAGGCATCAGAACAGAAAGAGGTAATAAAGGCCAAGAAGGATAAGTTAGAGCTCATAAGCAATTTCAAATATGTTTTGGAGCACATGGATGTAATTGAAGGAGTAGTTGCAGAATTAACTGTGGTTATCAAAGAGCTCAAGAGTAGAGTTGATGAGTTGGCACATGACCAAGTACCGGAAATTGTAGAGGCGGCACCCGGGAAAGAATTGGTAGAACTTGATGAGTGGAAGAAAGTGGAGGGTGAAATAGATGTTGAGTTCCCATAACTCTTTCAATAAATTGAGGCCCAAGTTTATTTTTTCTAGGTGCGATGATTCTTTTTGGGTATTGAATTCTTTATTCTTTCATTGATTGTTCATATATTCTTTAACAAGTTGGACAACAATCATTGCCAAGGACGAAAATCCAAATTAGTGTGGGGTAATGTTTCACATCTGAATTGACTAAGTACATGCACATGTGCGAGGATCTATAGCATGCATGAAGGAGGTGCGAAGGGGCACACACAGATAGAATGGGGTAGCTGCGTAAGGTTCGTGCCTGAGTAGGGAACCTTTGAGACTTAACCAATTTTGTATACCATGGGATAAAAATAGAAAGACGAGAGTTAGAGTGTTGATCAAGCAATGATTCAAAATTGAATAAAAGAAGGATGACTTGAGGGCCAAGGAAAGTCTATTTTTGGGTAAAATTACATATAGAGTGAAGATGACAGGTCATGCATAGGGATTGATCTAATAATATGGTTAAAGCAAAGTTTATTTATAGGATTAATCTATTATTAAGGTTGATATAAAACCATGCATGCCTTATGACAATTTTTGGATGTACACATACCTATTTTGAGCATGCAGTCTATTTTAAGAATGCATGGGCAGTGAAGGGAAATTCCCCACCCCTATATATAGTTGTTTTATGTCATTGTTTTGGGTACAACATATAAGGGACAGTGTATGAGGGACAACACATGAGAGACAGTGAATGAGAGACCATGTATGTGAGAATAGATCTGTGAGGTATTAAGGCTATGCTACTCTTATGTACTAGTACACATGACATTGTGTTTACTATTCAAGGTTATGTAATTAGCTTTTTTATGCAATACTTTTATATAATGAACTTTGGAGGTTTGATTATGGTCATTGATGTATTTGAATATGGAGATATGTTCTTATAGTTGATCTTAATTGTCATCTGATTTGTTATATTTCCTTATTACATGTGTTTCCATTCTAAGCTCATGATATGATGTACATGATGATATGAACTTGAATGTATGATTTTATATTGGTTATTATGGATATGCATGATAGCATCTTTACAAGCAAGCACAAATGAGGAACCTGGTAGCTTCACGCGCTTCAGGTGAGCATTCAGATTTGTCTGAATGAGGTGCTAATGTGCATATAAGTTAAGTTGAAATCAAAGACTACAATGTTCTAACATGTGATAGTGATCTAGGGATGTACTGTGAAATGTGTTTAGATTTGGTATCTTTTTTGTCTAGTTCAAGGAGTAATAGTGCAATGACAATCCTTCACTTGGGTGTTTTGTATGTGTGATTCCCTAGATAGCCAAATGTGTTTATAAAGGTTTCCCTAACGAATACAGTGTATATAATTTTATATATGACTTATACAAATAGTTTTTCCACTTAATTGAACATAATATAACCAAGGTAACTTGTAATTTTTAAAAATTGACCATTGGAAGTGATTATGAAAAACTATTAGCTAGGGCCAAAATTGTCGAATGATTCAATCCTTGACAGGTGATTCTACCACTCCTTACCCTGGGATATGATTTGAAAGTAGAGATAGGTGGGTAGGATTCTAAAGATGTGTTTTATATATAACACAAAGGTACTGGATGAGATACATTCAGTGACAAGCACTCACTTAATGGATTTTAAGTATGGGATTGATCAAGACGCGTTTATGATTATCAATTATCTATATAAATGGTAAAATGTAGAGATAAGTGCCAAATGATTATTTTTAAGTTCATTTAGTCCAAATTTATGGTAGTGCCACTGTAACATGTAGTGTTTCTAGAGCCATTGTTTGAGTCAATTTTGTGTTAGAAATCAACCTTTTCAAGCTTTTTGGACATGTTTCTGTCAAGAATTCGTGCTGAAAAATGTGGCTCAAATGTGATGCAAGTTTGACAAGAATAGACATTTTTAAATGCATTAATTTTACACCACTTTAGTGCTAAATTTATGCCACCAATGTGTGGTGTAAATTAGATGCAAAACTCATATGATCTTTTTTAAAAATATCATTAATATTTAATATAATTAATTTACTAAGAATTATATTGCATTACATTTTATAGGTTTTAATGTAAATATATTATTTTAAATTTAATTTAATTTATTATTTACTATATTTGTTGTAATGAAATTACTTAGATCTTAATATCGACAAAAATAGAACACCAAATAACACTAATATATAGAGAAATGATATCAATATGCAAGTAGAATGACTTAGCCACTTTGAGGGGGAAACCTCCAAACCATACAATAAGACTCAAGTGCTCAATTTGATGATCAAATAGTACCTAATAAATCTTATATTAGTTATTCCTATGTTATGGACATCACCAAAGCTGACCCATTAATGATATAATAACATAAATGAAAGATATACAATATGATAAGATGTTATATGATAGCCACAAGTCAGCTATACACATCCCATGTAAGATATATGATTGAGGGCATATCATGCCCTTCCCCTTTGGAGAAAAATTGTACCCAATTTTGAGAAGTTATAGATTATGTTGTAGGAATGTTGCATATTCACTATCTAGATTCTTCCACTTGATCAGATACTCGGTAATGACCTTTGTACTCAATAATTTAGTGCGTGTCAAAAAGATGCATTCCAGTTCCAAGATGATTCTTCCCTCCTCATCAGGCTTAGGTAACACTATCTAGGCTAATAAATTATGCCCAATTACCTTCTTTAAGAAAGAAACATGAAAGAATGTATGTATTTTGGTTTCCTGAGGGAATTCTAGTTTGTAGGTTACATTAACAATCTTTTGCAACACTTGATAAGGTCCATAATACTTGGGTGAAATCTTGTTATCCTTCTTCTATTGTTTCAAATACATTTTATTTTATGGTTTTAAATTCAAGAAAACCCAATCATTGACTTCAAAATCTCTTTCACTATGATGTTGATTAGTATACTGCTTCATGATGTTTTTTTCCATGGCCAAGTTCTCCTCGAGACTAGAAAGTAATTCTTCCTAGTGTTGAATGTGATCTTTAACTTCTCTAACCCTTTGCTAGCCTCTCCAGGATGAGGTGATAGAAAATGGATGGTATCCATATAATTCCAAAAATAATACAGTTAGTTGAAGTATGGAATGATGTGTTATACCATAATTTTGCAACTGGCAGCCATTGGAACCATCTCTCTTACTTATTTGAGGTAAAAAAATGAAGATATCCCTCCAAGAACTTATTTACCACCTCAATTTCCCCATCAGACTGGGGATGATAAGAAGAAATATAAGTTATTTGAGTGCCTAAAATATGAGAACAAATCAGTCCAAAAATTACTAGTAAATATAGGGTCTTAATCACTTACTATAATATTTGGTGTCCCATGTAGCTTTTGAACTATATCCAT
This sequence comes from Taxus chinensis, assembly GCA_019776745.2. Classification (NCBI taxonomy): domain Eukaryota; kingdom Viridiplantae; phylum Streptophyta; class Pinopsida; order Cupressales; family Taxaceae; genus Taxus; species Taxus chinensis. The sequence goes on along the minus strand of JAHRHJ020003517.1, from coordinate 91,252 downwards.
GAAGGTTGTAGCTACTGTACTTGTGACAAATGGGTGTGACAAGGAACAAAAATGGGAATTTGGTAAGTTTATCCACCAAATAATGATTAAATTTTTCCCTTTCAATTTAGGTAATCTTGTGATGAAGTCCATGGAAACCTCTTCCCACCTCTGGCTAGGAATAGATAGAGGTTGTAAAAGACCTGGGGAATTAATTATTTCACCCTTATTTTATTGAAAAACCATGCATTCTGCCATAAATTTTTGGACATCCCATTTTAGCCCTTCCTAGAAGAAAAATTACTTAATTCAGTGATAAGTCTTCAAGAAGCCAAAATTCCCCCCACTAGAGAAGCATGGAGCTCAGATAGAACCCTATTTTTGAGGGTTGAGTTTTTTACATAGGTATAATCTATCCTTGCATCATAAAGAACCCTCTTTCCATAAATTTTTTTCTGACATGCTTGGATTGTGTTGGAAATTATGAATGATAATATATGTACTTGGGTCATCTCACCATTCAGACCTTTCCTCCTCTACCCAATATTTTTGTAATATGGTATGACACGTTCAACAATGCCTCATATGATGCATGCTTTTGAGATAGAGCATCAACAACTACATTCTCCTTCCCTTTATTGTAGATTATCTCAAAATCACATCCCAAATTTTTTGAGACCCATTTCTATTGTTCTTTATATATAAACATTTATCTAAGAAGTATTTGAAACTATTATGATCTATTTTTACTTTGAAGTGTCTTCCCATTAGATACAGTCTTTAGTACTTTACTACATGAAGTATGGTCAACATTTCATTCTCATAAATTGGTTTTGATATATTCTTACCTTTAAATTTGTATCTCTCAAAGGAAATGGGATGACCCTCTTGTATGATTATTTCCCCCATACTATACCCTGAAGCATCACATTCAATAACGAATGTTTAGGAAAAATTTGGGGTAGCTAGAACTAGAGTAGTGCACATGGCCTCTTTCAATTTCTCGAATGATTCAGTCGCTTCCTCATTCCATCATTCAATAAATATGTTAGTGGTGCTACTATGCTACCATAATTCCTTACAAATATATGATAATAACCTGTAAGCCCCCAAAAATCCTTGGAGGTTATTTAGGGTTTTTGGAACCTTCCACTCAAGCATGGAATTTATCTTGTTAGGATCCACTAACACCTTCATAAGAGATGAAATGACCCAAATATTCAATCTCAATGACTCAAAAATAAAAATTATATGGATTTACATAAATCTAATGTTTTTTTAAAATTTTCAAAACCTTATTTACATTATGCAAGTGTTTCTCCCATGTTTCGTTATAGATTAATATATCATTAAAGAATGCTAAAAAAAATTCCGTACGAATGGATTAAATACATAATTCATCAAGTTTGAAATGTAGAGGGTACATTTGTGAGTCCAAAAGGAATTACCAAGAATTAATAATGGCCTTCATATGTCCAGAAGGTTGTTTAATGAACATCCAAATCCCTGATTCTTATTTGATGATATCCATAACGGAGATTAGGTTTTGCAAAGTAAATAACACCATGGAAAACATTTAGAAAATTATCAATTAGAGAAATAGGAAAATTTTATTTGACTGTGTACTTATTGAGTTCCCTATAATAAGGACATATGAGTCAATTGTCATATTTTGTACACACCAACACTACTAGAGAAGAATAAGAAATTTAACTTTGATAGATAATTCATGCTTCTAACATCTCTTGTAATATCTTCTCAATCTCACTCTTTTGAAATATGGGTACCTATAAGGTTTGATGTTAGGTGGTTAGATCCTTGGTACTAGCTAGATGGTATGGTTATGGTCTCTTTTTAGAGGTAAATCCTTTGAAATATCTCTAAAAAAACTAAGTTCTCATCCATATTTGTTTGCATATTAAATGGTATAATGCATTTGGCTGACGTGCTTCCAATGAAAATAGTTGTGCCATGAATCCCTCTGTGCCTTTTTTAATAATTTTTTGTATCTGGTGAGAGCTCAAAAACTATGGGGAATTTTATCTTAATCCTCTTATTTTAAAATTATTCCCTTATGACTCAAAACACATGAACAACTCTTGGGATTTCATCTCAATGGTTCCCAAGGTGGTAAGCCATTGAATTCCTAAAAAAATGTTTTCTCCTCCCATGGAAATTGCATAGATGGGGCTATTTAGAAAGTAATTTCCCATGGTGAGTCTAATTTTATGTAATTTTCCTAAACAACTAACAGTACCCCCATCATCGATCATTACTTGAAATCTGGTAGATGGATTTAAAAAATAGTTCAAGTACACCACCAACTTATGATTAATGAAGTTGTGTGTACTTCCTGAGTCAATCAACATTGTTACCCTTTGTTTTAATAAGAATCCCACCATTTTAAGGGTTTGGGGGTGATAATACCTAAAATTTCATGACATCATCTCGTTGACTGGGGATCTCCTAACTATTCTGGCTTGATAATGATCTCTACCTCTTCATCTTCTTCCTTATATTCTTCTTTATTGGGATCATCAATGCATAATAACTTCTTTTCAACACATTTATGTCTTGGTCCATATTTATTGTCACAGTTAAAACATAAACCTTTTTGTATTTTTTATTCAATTTTTTGAGGTGTTAGTTTAATTGGCCGAGGGAATTATGGTATTGAGGTGCTATAGTCTCTAATGTTAGTGGAAGTTTGCCATTCTGTTGGAAAGAAAATTTTCCTCTACCCCTAGTGTCATGATAATAGAATTAGAAAACTTAAGTAGATTAAAAATATGCACCTCATGCTCAATGTGGTCCTTAAGACCACTAAGAAAAAGGTCATTCATATTCCCTTCCGTAATATCCTCCACACATAATGATAAGTTTTAGAATCAATGAACATAATCCTTGATTGATCTCGTTTTCCCTAACTTTGATAATTAGATGAAGTAATTATCTGACACAATAGAAATATAATGCAATTACATATCTTTGATAAAAAAAGGCCCATGTGACATGGATATCATTCTTATTTCTTTGAGCAAATAACCAATAATACCAGATGAATTGGTTAGGTTCGAGATACAAGGATTCGATGGTCACGTTTTGTCCAAATGGGATATGATGTAGATCAAAGACATTATCCATTTAGTTAATCTAATTGAGTGTATGATTTCCATTAAACTTACACATTTCTAATTTTGGCATCATGTTATGAGGATACAAAGTACTTGGATTTGGATTGGGCTAGCTAGAAGATCCACCCTAGCTAGTTTTTCCATTACTTTGACTTGAAGATCCACCTTGGTTGATCTGGGAAGGATTGAGTTGTGGTTGATTTGGATGATGATGATAAAGCTTTATATTTGTATTGATTTTCTTCACGATATCATCTAATCCCTGATCGATCTTTTCTACATCTCCTTAACTAGCCATCTCAAAATGTAGGAATCACAGATCATACTCGAGTTGGCTTACCTTATGGTCCACCAAGGTAAACCTTGGCACCACCCTGGAACTAATGATAATTTAGTTACCCCTTATAACTCCAAATCCTCAAATATTATATCATCCTTATCTATGTTTTTACCTTGAAAGATAGGATTATTTTTGCTTCTTGTGGAAGGCCTCGCCAAGGATTTAGGGACCAAGGTTAAAATTTAGGGTTTTAGGTTTTGAGAAGAAGTTATCCAGATATGTCCTGAAACAATAAAAATATAGAATCAAACTAATTTTTTATCCTCTTTCCAAAAATGTAAAGAAATTTCAAAACTTCAAAAACTTGTAGCATATACAGAGAATTTATGAAAAACCCTTAAACTGATATATTTTTTGTAAAACAATTCAAATAATATTGAAATTTGGAGAGTATTTTAATTGAATTATTTCAAAACACCAGGAGATAAAATGTAGAAAGATTCACTACCAATTTTGAGATATAGTCGAATCTTCACACTTAGGGTTTTTATTCAGTTCTAGCCAAGATCAAGCTCAGATACCACTTGTAATGAAATTACTTAAATAGATATGAATATCAGTAGCAATATAACACCAAAGAAAACTAAAATATAAAGAAATGATATAAATATGTGAGTAAAATGGCTTATCCACTTTGAGGGGGAAACCTCCAAACCATACAATAAGATTTAAGTGCTCAATTTGATTATCAACTACTACATACTAACTCCTATATAAATGATTAATATGTTATGGCCATCACCAAGGTTGACCCACTAATGATATTATAATATATATGAAAGAGATACAACATGATAATAAATTATGATAGCCACAAGTTGGTTATACACATCTCATGTAAGATATAGGATTAAGTGCCTTACATTTTCTGCATATATATAATTATAATTATAATTTTATATATTATATTACATTAATGTATATTATATTAAAGATTTTAAAAATAAAATGAAACAAGTTTATTAAAATCTTAGCAAAATATCATGATAATGTTTAGATATAAAAAGTACAATAAACACACGATACACATAATAAAAAAAATATTCATATTGCAATTTTTATACAATTATGTATGATATATTACATTTGGAAATTACAAAAGGGACCAATTCCCTTCCAAATTACAAAACAAAGTAGTATGTGCTGAGTCGTTAGTTCTCCTCCTCTTCTTCCTCCTCTTCATCCTCCTCCTCATTTGTGTGATCCTCGCCATCATTAATTTCCCAATGATTTTGCTCCCCTTCTTCTTCTTCCAACTCCCACCATCTATTAACATGTAAATATATAATGATAACAATTTACAATTGTTTTCAAATTTAAAATTTATGTAATCCAAAACTAATTATACAACACGTCTTACTGACACAAATTCATTCTCATTTCCCTAGTTGATGAATCAATTAAATCCCAACCCATTGATTTTAATTTTGTTTGCATGTCTATTATATTAGGTTTTGTGCAAAAATAATGAAATGAAGAAATACAAGTATTAATCATTTATGTATGACAATTCATATACTTTTTTTCACAACAACTTATATTAAACTTACAAATTTGTTTACTACTTCCACTAAGCTGTGTTGTCCCATTCGATGGGCCACATGTCCCCCTTTTTTTACTCGTGCTTCATAGCCTAATAGTTTGTTTCTTTTCCTCCTTGCGTTAAATATAATATTTGTTAAATATTTAATTAATAAAAAAATAAATTTAAGATATCATAATTTGAGTTAACTAATTTGCATACTTATTGTTTTCTTAGATCCATCGTCTTAGAGGTTATTCTAAGCTTCTTCAAGTACATTGGTAGGTCGAAGAAGTCTCCTCTCCGCATCAATGCTTCCTTCATATTTTAGCTGGATAATATAGATTTAAAAATAAGTAAAAGAGTATGATATATATATATATATATGCTGTATATATATATATATATATCTATAGCATATATATATATATATATATATATTAAAATGTGTTATTTACACAATAAAATTACCTAGATATGCCTCTTAATTATCTTTAACTCCCATGTTGCAATTTTTTGATTAATCATATTTTATTATGCGCACCCCCAAAATTGTGCTAAGTTTATTCAATTAGCCTTTTGTGATTTTATTCTGGGATTTTATTCCAATCTCTATGAAAATATGATTTAAATATGTTATGCACTCCATCAAAAATTATTTTCTTGAAATAACTGAAACCTAAAAAAATTAAAAAAGGTTTAAAATATCATATTTTATTAAATCGTTATAAATGAAAACAAAAGTTGACACTCGCATAAACTAGAAAAATGATAAGTTGAAAAAAACTAATTAAGACACTTAGATGAAAAACATATAAAAATGCATACTTTCCCCAAACATCCTCTAGTATATTGCCAACATCATTTACATAGAGAGTCATTTGCAAGGCCCCTCTCACTCTAGTATGACAAGTTATGTGACAGAACAAGCCAAAGTACACAACCTTTTTTAACATCCACTTGATCTTTGTCCAAATGGGAGATGTAGAACAATATTAGAGGAATTAAGGATATTTATGAAGGATAGAGGAATTAAATACATTCTTAGATGTATTTGGAGTAAACTCCATAAAGATCACAACCAAAAGCAAAAGGCAAGAAGCAATTGGATGTGACTTATCCCCTAAGTCATAAGGTATGGTCATATGAAGGCTTAATCTTGTGATTCCTACTAGCTTAACTGCAGCCCACTTTAATTTTATTTGTGTGGTGAAGAAAAGAGCATTTTATTCTGTTTTAGTGGCAACTAAAATAAATAGTAGAGCATAATATTGAAAATCTTGTATCTTTTGATCGGGAACTCGGATTTGAGTGCTATTTTTTTTGCAAAAGTAGCTTATTTTTTTGTGCTTTTCCATTGGAACTATTTATTTTGAGAATTACTAAAATAAAGTGTCATATTGTAACACACACTCATTATAAAGTACCAAAATTTGGGGGGTCTTGTTGCATTGCTTGGTTCTTGCAACTTTTTTGGTGATTTTTTAGAAAGATGTCATTATCTACTTTTTCATTAGATCATGTTGAGCCATTAACAACACATAATTACCACACATGGAAACAAAGAATGGAAACAATAATTAAATGAAAAGGATTATGTGCTTTAACTTCTTCAGAACAACCAGTGTTCACTATAGAATATGAGAAATTTCAGTACCAGTGCAAATTTGATGAGTGTATGGGTTTGATAGGAACTTATGTAAGTGACAGTATTTTGTTTCATTTGGAAAAATATGACTCTCCTTTCAAAATATGGGAGAAATTGGAGGATTTATTTAGTAAGGTGGATCATATGAGAGCCATGTAACTTGAAATTGAGATCACCTCTCTTAATCCTGAAGATTTTCCAACAATTATAGACTATCTTACCAAGTTCAAGCATTTGTTGACACAGTTGAAGGGGAGTGGAAGAGATAAGAAAGATGAAGAGTTTGTTTACTTGATTTTATCCAAGTTGAGAGGACCATTCCAAATATTTGCTTCTACCTTTTTCTCTAGCATGGATGCCTTAGGTGACACATTTAAAATTTCTAACTTAGAAACATTTTGTGAAAGACTTACTAGGGAAGAATCCAAATTGTCTCACCTTGAGTCTTCCACCTCTCAAAAGGATTAGTTGCATCGAATCCTAAGGGCAAGGGAAAACCAAAAAGTAAAACCAAATCCACCCCTTCTCCATCTCAAAGTGCTCCTAAACCCAAAGAAACAACTCAAAACCCAAGGAGTCTTCTAAATCCAAGAATAAGTCTAGCTTTTCATGCTCTTTTTGTGGGGGTATTGGTCATGAAAAACATAGGTGTTATAAGCGAATGCAAGCCTTAGAGGATGCAGTCAATAAACAAAAAATTTCTATCTCCACTCCACCTCCTTCTAATTAGCATGGAAAACACTTAATGTTGTTGGGAGATCTCAGTCACCACTTGCAGACAATTGGGTTATAGATTCTGGTGCTTCTCATCACATGACTTCTTCCAAGGAGTCTTTTGTTTCTCTAGGTTTGAGTTCTACTTCCAAAATTGAGGTTGGAGATTCTTCCTTTATTTCTATTAAAGGAAAAGGTGATATACACCTTGATGGTGGAAGTATCCAAGATGCACTATATGTTCCTAACATCACTACAAATTTACTTTCTGTATATCAAATTTGTCATTTTGGTCAAGGAAAAATAGTGACTTTTACACCACATGGGGTAGAAGTACAAACTTTGTTGGAGCCTCATTCACTTGTTTCTCAAGGTATTGTTGATCATAGTTCTAGACTATATCACTTTGAGGGTTTTGATGACACTTCTTCTATAGGGACAAGATTGGTTTCTCATGCAGATTCAGAGAGTAAGCTTTGGCATGAAAGATTTGGACATCTCAATTACAGATATTTGAAGGAGTTGAGCACTCATGGTATGGTAGATGGTCTTCCTAGAGTTTCTTGTCTTGAGGGAGTTTTCATGGTTGTGCATTAGGGAAACAACACCAAGATCCATTTTCCTAAGAATTTTTCCAAGAGAGCTTCTTCACCACTTGAGCTTGTGCATAGTGACTTGATGGTTTTTCCTACCCCCTCTTTCAATGGAGCTAAGTATGCACTTACCTTTATTGATAATTTCTCGAGGTGTACTTGGGTTTATTTTCTCAAGTACAAAAGTGATGTTTTTTCACACTTCAAAGTCTTCAAGGCTTTGGTCAAGAAACAATCTTCTAGTTACATAAAGAACCTTCACACTGATAATGGGGGGAGTACTTCAGCAATGAGTTTTCTGAATTTTTGGAACTCAAGGCATTATTCACCAGCATTTTGTTCCTCATACTCCACAATAGAATGGCTTAGCAGAAAGGAAGAATAGAACTTTAAAGGAAATGGCTAACTGTATGATGCATTCTAGAGATTTACCTCCTATCTACTGGGCAGAAGTAGTTAATTGTGCTAACTACATTCAGAATCACACACCACATAGAGCACTTGAGCATTTGACTCCAGAGGAAGCTTGGTCCAACACTAAGCCAGATGTCTCATTTTTTCAAGTCTTTGGGAGCCATGTTTGGGCCTTTGTGCCAAAGAAGAAAAGGAAAGCCTTGGATAAGAATAAGTAAACCCTTGATCTTTGTAGGGTATTGTGAGGACATGAGAGCTTATCAAATTTTAGATCCTGATACTCATGATGTTATTTTTTGAACACATGTTCAGTTTGATGAGTGCTTCACTCCTCATGATTCTTCATCTTCTTCCATGCCTCCTTCTTCTTCATCTCATCTTGAGGATCCTTTCTTTGAGGAGGTTGATGAGGAGGTTATAGATGCCAATGAGGATCTTATTCCCACTGATGTTGTCACTATGCCTAAGTGGGTTCATACTATAGTTTCTGAGGCAGCACCTTTCATAGAGGATCTTCCACCCACTAGGCATCATCATGCACATTTTACAGGTTCTGGAATTTTGTGTCAGGCAGTTTCTGAGGATCCACAGTCTTTTTCAAAGGCTCATGGGATACAGGAGTGGGATGATGCGATGGCAGCTGAGTATTCTTCTTTGATGAAGAATCATACTTGGGATTTGGTATCTCTTCCTAAAGGAAGAAATATGGTTAGGTGTAAGTGGGTATATCGAACCAAAAATGCAACTGATGGGTCCATTGACAAGTATAAGGCTCATCTTGTTGCAAAGGGTTTTTCACAAGTCGAAGGTATTGATTACTCTGAGAATTTTGCACCCGTTTCCAAGATGGATTTTGTATGCCTTGTACTTGCTATTGCTGCATCACAGGGGTGGCCCGTATACCAGATGGATGTGAAGAGTTCCTTCTTACATGGAGATCTACAAGAGGAAATATACATGGAGAAACTTGCTGGATTTGTTCAGGATTCTTCTCTTGTTTGTAGGCTCCGAAGGTCTCTCTACGGTCTCAAACAAGCCCCTCGGGCTTGGTATGAGAAGATGGATTCTTTTCTTCTATCTACTGGTTTTGTTCGTTTCCACTCTGATCATACAGTGTATCTCCAACATGTTGGTGAGGATATTGTGATACTTGTCTTGTATGTTGATGATTTTTTACTTACTGAAAGCTCTTCTTCCCACATTCAAAGTATTCAGAGGGCTCTTTCTACATAGTTTGACATGACATATCTTGGGTTATTGCATTATTTCCTTGGTTTGCAGATTTCTCAGACAGATTCAGGGATTCATTTGAGTCAGCAAAAGTACACCCATGATCTTCTTTGGCACTTTGATATGGCTGATTGCAAGCCAAGTCCATCTCCTTTTCAGTTTCGGGGTTACTCTTACTTCCACATGTACCACACCACTTTGTGATCCTACATTGTATAGGCAGTTGGTTGGGAGTCTCATGTACTTGACCCATACTTTTGCAGTAGGGCTTGTATCTCAGTTTGCACATTCTCCTCATAGTAGTCACTGGCAGGTTGCTAAAAGGATTTTGCACTATTTGCATGGCACTTCCCACTTTGGCCTACACTACACTAGGGGTTCTACTCAGTTGGTTGGGTATACAGATTCAGATTGGGAAGGTTCTATTGATGACAGGCGTTCCACTTCTGGCTATCTTTTTTGTCTTGGTTCTTCTCTAGTTTCTTGGGCATGCAAAAAGCAACAGGCTATTGCACTTTCATCTTCAGAGGCAGAGTACAGGGCAGCAGTTACAACGAGTCAGCAGATTCTTTGGCTTCGACAGTTATTGACAGAGTTTGGATTCCCATAGGATTCACTGACTGTACTTTGGTGTGACAACCAAAGTGCAATTCACATTTCTCACAACCCAGTTGAGCACCAATGGACCAAGCATATTGAGATACACATCCACTTCATTCGTCAACACATTCAGGATGGAGTTCTTTGCTTGGAGTACATTCCGACTCAGCAGTAGGTTGCAGACATCTTTACGAAGCCTTTTACATCACCTCACTACCTTGAGTTGCGTGGAATGCTTGGGGTTTCAGAAGTTGTTCTTGGGGGGTGTTCGTGAGAACATCTTCCTTCTTCTTCTTCTTTCTCTTTCCTTTCCTTATAGCAGGATTCTTTCCTACTTTTAGTTCAAGATTTATTCATGGATATATTGTACATAAGTACCTCATCATGCCTAATTTTCAGGACTCATATTGTGGATATGACACTTTTATTTTGGCCCCTAGCTTCACTTGAGGGGGGGTGTTAGATTAGGTATTTACCTTAGCTCATGTTCACCTAGGTACTTTATTTACCTTTATTGTATTTATCCTCACCCACTTATGTGTGTGGATATTTCTTTTTATTTATTTAGATATTAGGGGATATTATCTAGTTGTTAGGTATAGTTCTTTCCTTGATCTATGGTATTGACTAGTTCTTTCCTAGATATATGGTATTGACTAGATCCTTGATGTCTAGTTCTCTCATAAATCTATGATTGACTAGTTCTTTGACTAGTTCTTTCCATGATTTATGGCTTGATCTACGACCTTGACTGGTTCTTAGATTGTTATTCCTTGCCTATATAAGCAAGGCCCATTCTCATTGTATTTCATTGAGTTCCATAATAATATATGATATTGCTGCTCATTTTTTTGCAAAGGTTTATGTAAAGTTATTCTGGTGAATTGCTTTCATCTTATTGATCGTGGTGTTTGATTAGCATCTATGTTCTTGGCTTGGTACAATTTGGTTATCGTTCCTTTTAGGATCATGGAAAACATGAACCTTAAAATAGTCCCACTCTTTGGTGCACAAGAACACTTTGTATATGTTTCATTTGTTACCACTGCTAATTTGTTGCATGGAAAATTGTACATGATTGTTGAGATGTAAGTTGTTACACTAAAAAAGGAAAATTATTAATTATAGACTGATTAAAATCTTGAGGCACCCATATAAGAGACCATATTTGAGGAGATTATTTTTCGATATCTTTGTACATTGTAACATTTCACTTGATCCATTATTGCGATGCATGAGATACCATTCCTCCATATCACTCATAGGGTGGATAATTCATCTTATCATGAAACATCCTTCATCTTGGAATTTCAACATATGAACATCCCTTTGTTCAGCAAGGTACTTGAATGGGTGAGAACAAGTTTTCTTCTCATTCAACAACTTCTCTGAATAGTCCAATTTATTGCAACATGCACTCAAGTGTTTATCTAGAATGTGTGCCAGATCATAACACAATTTCTCGTCGTCCTTGGGAAAGGTTAGTTTGAACCTGGATAATATGTTCAATACAAATTGGATCTTGATAAAGTTATTAGTGCAATCTCATTTTGAATTTTTTACAAGAGTTGGGTGTACAAATCACTTCATTGTATCTAAACCAAGGCAATGGTTGATATCCATTATTGATTTAAAATTGGTATTGGCATCACACTCAAGGGTTTCAATAATCCTTGCCTACCATAGTGAGCATACTTCACTTTGATTGAAGATTTTAAATATACATTAATTGCATTTTCTTTCATTAGTGTAAGCACCCATGTATAGTGTTGAGGACTAGTTGATCATTACTCCAACTCACAAAACTCCTTAAAACCATTTTCACCTTCTTCAGAAGGGAATCTCTACTCTACAAATCCAGTTCAACAATTTTCCATACTACCATCCCCCGTGTAACCTATAGATTTGTCTTCAAGATTGGGAATATTCATATAATGATTCAAGAACTATTCTTCATGGATTGCATTTATGATCTTGCTTCGTAAAGCACAAAGAGAAAGACATATTTTCACATTTAGCATTCAGAAACCAAGTTGCATAAATTTTGAAGTCATTTGAGATGTGGCTTAAATATCATCCAATAAGCATCTTTATCAATTTCAATGAATTCCAAGTGTAGACACAATCTCTAAGATACTATGCAATTGAAATTAATAATGCTGATTATAAATCAAATCAAAATTAGAAGCCAATACTAATTTGAGGGTATTCAATTAAGGTTCTGCAACCTTCCAACAATGGATCTATGCATAGATAATTCTTCTGAGCTTGCCATATACTCATAACCCAAAAGTCTTCCTCATGGAATTAATCTTTATGTAATTTCATGCTCTAGGATATGGTTGGAAATCTGATTGTCCATACCTCAATGAAACCAATGTTTTATTTGAATCCATCTGCATTCTCCTTCATTTATGAAATCTATCGTTTGAGGCTTTCCTTCTTACAGGCACGGGCATACAAGTGATTCACAAAACCTTATGAAAAGGAGAAATAGGTAATGCTTTGTGGCAAGGGAACTTATCAAGCTCAAAATCCATCAACTCATCCAATTTGATGGGAAGCATAGGACCATTTGTTTACTAAATATAAATTAATGATCACCTTTCATCAATATAGAAAATCACACTAAATGAATGTGGAAATGAAATTAACATATGGGTTCAATGTATATGGTTTTTCACTTATATAGATTAATATTTAATTAATGTGGCAAAATTTGGGTGAGAATGAAATATGTCAATTCCTCGAAGATTATGCTCAAATTGCTCATTATTTTTGGATTATGAACATGTAATTTGGCCTTTCCATTATCAATGATTTATTCACCTAAGTATGTATTCTATGACTATACTCCATCCCCTTTCCAAATCTCCTCATCATTTGACCTATATTCAAAATAAATAAAATTAGTGATTTTAGGTGTTTTGCATTTGATCTATTTGAGGAAAAGGTGATAAAGGATTTATTTAATTGTACTAGTTCATCATTGATGGATTATCTCCAAAAGGATCTTATTGTTGTATGGCAAGAATAAAATAGTTTTAAGAGTTCATAGGTTCATTCTAAAGGGCTATGCCTCACCCAATAATGGTTATCCTAGAATGGAGGATCAATGTCAATCTAAAAACACACTCATTTTTCTCCTCCAAGGTAGTGATTATTTTTTTATCAATAAGGCTTCAAGGATAATATTGTCTTTATAACAACATACAAGAATCTTCTATGTTGAAATATATTAATGGACAATCATTTAATGGTTTCCTCCATGGGGGAAATCTCAATCTTCTTCCTCCACTTGAAAAAGTGCTTCAAGATGTTCATAAATTGGTAATACCAATGCATATTTCCTTAAACTTCCTCATGGGCTTCAGGGTGAAAACTATTACTCTGCTATTCAAATCCTTCAATTATGATCCTTCTTAGAATACTACATTTTTGTCATATGATATGTAATGGAAGTGATTTCAAGGATTCCATGGGAAATGAAAGAAAATGTCATGATTTTTGGTCAACTGAGATGAAGTTTAGGTAAAATTAAACTTCGGTGATATACACCAATACTTATATTTAACAATAATAATTGTATCTCAAAGATCTTCTTGAAAAATCTAAGTTGTATTCTTGAGAATTGGCAGTAGCAAATCCTATTTTCTTTATCAGTATTTTTCTTGATATTGTAAAAGTGATTTATGATTTAATCTTTAGGCAAGTGGGTAAGTTTCATACACCATTCTGGATGTCTTTGATCTCACATCTAAATGGTGTGAGCCTTCTTTCCCATTAAATTACTTTTATACATTGCATAGAGATTTGTTCTTTGAATAATTTATTTATCACTTACAAATTTGCATTCCCTGAAATTTGTGAATTCTTCTTAAGTTCATATGCAAATTAATGTACTTATGGTGTTCATTAATTTGTAAAAAATCACTCACATTCACTTCATAAATACAAATTGTGACGGATTCATTGTTTGACGTAGTCACCTTAAAAAATGACTTTCCTTTCAAATCTAGAAGTTTTGAGTTGGAATTTTGAATATAAGAATTTTTTTAAAAATATCCTTTTTGATGGGTACACTTAGGACAATCTAATCCCCAGCGGTGTTTTGGTAAAAAATTTGGTGAGAAAATTTATCAGTTGGGAAAATTAGGCATCTTCACCAATGTTCACGGGGCTACGCCCCTCTGCGTTAAATGGTTTAGCTCCCATTATTGATTGTTACTAATATAATCCTAAATTAAATTTGGGTTGGCCAAATATGATAGGGATCACACAGGGACACTCCACTGAACCTTTGACAAAGTGCTTGTAAATGGGGTATAAAGGAGGAAATCATAATGATGAGGGGGAAGGAGAGAAATTAGGGAAGGAAATTTATTGTCATGAGTAGGCCAATTGCAGACTTCACACCCAGTAACTAGAGTAGTTCAACATTCAATATAGAAGAAAGCAATGATGAAGCTATTTAGTGAGATGGAAAAAACCCCAGACACCAAGTTCTTATATTCAATCTATCAAAGATACAAAGCTCTTTTGTGATCACTATGCTTGCAAAGTACATAAGAGAGAGAAGTAGAGGAATACAAGAAAAGGAAAATGGAAGAAATATAGCTTTATTTCATGTACATTGATGACACAAATTCAATCAACCTACAATCCACCATTGCTACAAATATATCTATCTTATCTCAACATTTCAGGATCCTTTGGAATGGAGAGTCCATCCCAATTTATAGCAATGTGAATTGTCCTCTCATCTTCCTCCCTCATATGACTCTTCACATTCCATATTCCACTTTTGACTTTTTATCTTGCCGTTAGAAAAGATGAATTAAGTATTTCCCATATAATTTTGAGAAAATACTTTTTGAATTTAAAATTTATGTCACTTAAGTGAATAGGAAAAAATATAATGATTATGCCCAATGAAGAATTAGAAAGAAAGAGGAAGTTCCACCTTCCCTGAAGAGGGAGAAAGAGAGAAGGATGGAAGTGATCAGAAGATTTTAGCAATGAATGAAGATACCTCATACATTGATGAATATCAGCTCCATTAATACAATGCTGAATTTTGGATCTTCGAACTCATGTTAAGGTCATTAACTCATAAGGGAAAAACTAAACCATAAGGTGTTGTTTCAGATGTGGCAATATCTGCTAATGGGTGTTAGTATGTGTGGTAGAATTGTTAGATGATGAAGAATGGTATTGTTGCTTACCCAATGTTATTGGGAATCGCCATGGCTAAGGAGTGACAGTTGGACTAATTGTAGTTTGAATGGATCAGGGGATCATTTTTGAAAACATTCCCTAAACATCCCTAAATGGTGTCAGTGCAGAAGATAATCTCGAGAGCTTTCCAACGACTGTGAGAACGCGAAAAACGGACATCGGGAGCTCTAGATATGTCTGGTCAAAGTTCGGTCGACGGGAAAGTCAACTCTAGTCAACTGGTCAATCATGGACCAATCGCACTGCGACACGTGGCGAAAAGGCAAAAAGGGAGTTTGTTGGTTTTCGATCTATTTTCCTATCAGGAGACGACAAGTGGAATATATATATTTGACCAAGTGTTAATTATTTACATGGGTCGAAATTATATCCAAAAAAATATATTACATTTTTCAAACTGTCCAAGCATACATTAATTTACCCACGCCATATATGGTACTGTCCACCTTTTTAGGGATTTAGGCACCTAAAATAAATGCTATGCGCCACCCAATGCGCCCCAAGGTCAAAGCGCCTATTATATAGGCTTAGGTGGCTTACTAGCCACTTTAAATGCGCCCTCTTCACCTATTTTAAACCATGAGATATGCTCCCAAGCGCTCAATGTGGGATAAAACTCTTAAAATGCGCCTAAGGAGAAGGAAGAGGAGATATGGGGGGGATTTGAACCATGACCTCCATGCAAAAAGAATAAGGCTTTTGACCACCACGCCACTTGTTGAGCAACAATATAGAAGGAGCTATATTGTATTTGAATAAGGAGGTACAAGTCTGTGTAAAGAGCTCAAGGACCAGCTTGCAGAGAACTCCATTTTTGAAGGCCGTACACTCAGATTGGGCTTTTGGAGTAAAAATATGAAATGTAGATAATTCTGAGAAGATTCCAACGATATAAGGTTTGATCTTTTTTGATGATTTTTAACCTATTTTTGGAAGCTTTGAATGCAGATTTTAACAGGGATCTTCAGGACAGTCAGTTGGAAAACACGAATTTCAATGCACTTCTAGTCCGAATGGTGACTTGGTGTAAACATGAAAATTGTTCAGAATTCAGATCTGATCTCATACATATGATTTTTTTTCATGGAATGTTTTTAAATCTCCATTTGTAGGTGTTTTTCTAACACAGTTGCAGGGAGATCACATTGTGAAAACACTGTAGGAGCCACGGATCGTTCTTGGGAGAGTTTCTGCTATTTTTCAGAGTTCTTGAGACATTGATCAGCTCATTTGCAGGTTTTGATTCATTATTGGTTGTTTGTAAGGTTTATTGTACTTGCATTTCAATATTATTAATGGATCGGTTCAATCTGAACCCGGGGACGTAGGAATTCCGAACCCCGTAAACAATCTCTTTTGTTATCTGAGTATTTTCAGTTTTTCTGATTATTTATTTGCTACACAAGTTTTCCACACTTCTATGAATGCAAAATAATCAGAACCTAATCAATTTGTGGATTCAAGAATACTTAAAATTGGTTAAAAAAATCACGATCTTTGGAAACTTATAAAAGTGATAAAAATTACAACATCACGTTTTCAGATCAAGTTTGGTATCAGAGCAGTTAGATTACCGGATTAGCTTCTGATTTTGTTTGGCTTCAGTTTCAGTATTGAATTCAGTTTTCAGTGTGCAGACATTTTGGGCTTGTTAATCTTCTTTTGCAGTGTGCAGTTTTGGGAAGTACAGGTTGTGTTTGCAGGAACCGGGAATCATGGGCAAGTCATCCAAACAAGAGCAACTGGATGAGCTTGAAGCCATAAACCACCAACTCCAAGAAGAAAACTCTTTCTTGAGAGCTAATTTTTATTCCTTAGAAGAGGAAATCGTGCGGTTAAAATCTGAGCCACAATCCTCTATAACCAAGAAAGAGGAGTATGTCAACAAGATGCTTGAAGAGAGCAAGAAGTTGATGGGCTTTGTGAAAGAGTTGCAGGAAGAAATACGAACCAAGGATGCCCTCTTGGAAAAGCTGCAACGAGGTGAACACAAGAAGGAAATGCCTTCCAAATCAGATGCAGGTACTATGACAGAATGCACTGTAAGTTGTTCACATTTTAATTCTTCCTCTCATTCAGTTTCAGATGTTCCTTTGGGTCAGTTTGAAAAACACACTAAGGGAATTGGGTCTAAACTAATGGTTAAGATGGGATTTAACGGAATGGGCCTTGGTAAAAATGGACAAGGTGATGCTAACCCAATACAGGTAGAGGATCAGCCTCGGTTTGCAGGTTTGGGCTACTCTAGTGGGAAAATGGAAATTGGAGAAAGTTCCAAAGCAGCTGAAGGAAGACAAGCTTCCAACAGCCAAGGATCTACACCACTAGAATTGCAGGATTCCGCCATCAGGAGGAACAATGAAAGGTGTAAGAAAACAGGTAAAAGAGGTAATCAGATTCCACCTCCTTCCACTTACACTAAAAATAGCACTAAGGGAAAATCAAATCCTAAAACTTCTAATACACTCTTTCAGTTGGAACAATATAGCTTTGGTAGGCAGAAATATGCTTTCCCTTGCACATTTTGTGAAGGTACTAATCATTCTGTTGCATATTGTTGGAAGAGGAAAAATTTGATTAAGAAGTTAACGCCTTTTGTGAATGATAAGGCAGGTGCTAAAGACCAATCTCACCAAGGAAAGGCGAGAAATGGCAAGAAGGTTACCTCTCCTAAACAGGGGAATCATTCTCGTAGACAGAGTTCTAAGAATGGTAAAATGGGTAAGACTCCTAAAAACAAGGAAGTTAAATTTTGTTCCCATTGTAATAGGAATGGTCATGATGTTAAGGTTTGTTGGTTTGTTCCTAAACAACAAAATTGGAAAGTTGTTAAAAAGAACAGTATTGTAAAACCAACAGTGCTAAACCTAACTAAAACTCATTGTGGTACTAAGGAGGTAAAACAACCAAAACGGAAAAACCCAAGTGATTGGTTGGGAAAAACACTCCTCAACTTTATATTTGCACTACAGTAAACTGTTGATAGTAGGCAAGCAAATTGTTTTTCAGAGCTATATTTTAGGGATTCCTGTTGATTGATAAGGATTCATTCCTAAGTTGATATTTAAGCTTTGAAAATGAATGGAAACAGCTGAAGAGAAGATTTGAGTGATAGGTTCATCATACTCATGTTTTGTTTTCTCAGATTGGTTGGTAGTTCCATTATTGAAAACACTATGCAGGGATAGGCATCAGTAGCATGTCTAAATTTGAAACTTGCAGTTTTAATCAGCATAATCACAAAGTGTTAGTTGAACACTAGCTTCTGTTATAGATGGGTGTTATTATCTGACTTATTATTTGTGATGGCGATACAGTGTTTTGGCATATTCATATTGATTCAGTTATTGACTATAGCTTTTTTGGGCGTTGATAGTCTATTATATTCTGATAGTGAATACTTGCAGTTGTTACAATTTCAGAGGGGCAGTGGGCACTAGCCTAAATTTGGGCAGTTTAGATGTCTTGTATACTGATCCGTGTTATGGAATTGTAATTCTTGGTAATCGACCGTATCACAAAGTGACAGTTGAACACTAGCTTAATTGGGTGTTATTATCTAGTCAGTTATTTGTGATGGCATTACAGTGGGGTATGACAGTTCACAGTTGTGCGTAGAGTTGACAGGGTTGCAGCGTTTCAGTTGAACACTAGCTTAATTGGGTGTTATTATCTGATCGGTTATGTGACTAGCTAATCAACTATTTGCGTTTAATTAACCTATAATGTTATTTTGGGTTCTTGTATGTGTTTGTGCAATGCAGGAAGAGATAGCATGTTTTTGTGGGTTGATACACATCTTTTTGTGGACAAAAAGCCTTTCTCAGTGGGGAGGTGTGATCAGGGGATCATTTTTGAAAACATTCCCTAAACATCCCTAAATGGTGTCAGTGCAGAAGATAATCTCGAGAGCTTTCCAACGACTGTGAGAACGTGAAAAACGGACATCGGGAGCTCTAGATATGTCTGGTCAAAGTTCGGTCGACGGGAAAGTCAACTCTAGTCAACTGGTCAATCATGGACCAATCGCACTGCGACACGTGGCGAAAAGGCAAAAAGGGAGTTTGTTGGTTTTCGATCTATTTTCCTATCAGGAGACGACAAGTGGAATATATATATTTGACCAAGTGTTAATTATTTACATGGGTCGAAATTATATCCAAAAAAATATATTACATTTTTCAAACTGTCCAAGCATACATTAATTTACCCACGCCATATATGGTACTGTCCACCTTTTTAGGGATTTAGGCACCTAAAATAAATGCTATGCACCACCCAATGCGCCCCAAGGTCAAAGCGCCTATTATATAGGCTTAGGTGGCTTACTAGCCACTTTAAATGCGCCCTCTTCACCTATTTTAAACCATGAGATATGCTCCCAAGCGCTCAATGTGGGATAAAACTCTTAAAATGCGCCTAAGGAGAAGGAAGAGGAGATATGGGGGGGATTTGAACCATGACCTCCATGCAAAAAAGATAAGGCTTTTGACCGCCACGCCACTTGTTGAGAAACAATATAAAAGGAGCTATATTGTATTTGAATAGGGAGGTACAGGTCTGTGTAAAGAGCTCAAGGACCAGCTTGCAGAGAACTCCATTTTTGAAGGCCGTACACTCAGATTGGGCTTTTGGAGTAAAAATATGAAATGTAGATAATTCTGAGACGATTCCAACGATATAAGGTTTGATCTTTTTTGATGATTTTTAACCTGTTTTTGGAAGCTTTGAATGCAGATTTTAACAGGGATCTTCAGGACAGTCAGTTGGAAAACACGAATTTCAATGCACTTCTAGTCCGAATGGTGACTTGGTGTAAACATGAAAATTGTTCAGAATTCAGATCTGATCTCATACATATGATTTTTTTTCATGGAATGTTTTTAAATCTCCATTTGTAGGTGTTTTTCTAACACAGTTGCAGGGAGATCACATTGTGAAAACACTGTAGGAGCCACGGATCGTTCTTGGGAGAGTTTCTGCTATTTTTCAGAGTTCTTGAGACATTGATCAGCTCATTTGCAGGTTTTGATTCATTATTGGTTGTTTGTAAGGGTTATTGTACTTGCATTTCAATATTATTAATGGATCGGTTCAATCTGAACCCGGGGACGTAGGAATTCCGAACCCCGTAAACAATCTCTTTTGTTATCTGAGTATTTTCAGTTTTTCTGATTATTTATTTGCTACACAAGTTTTCCGCACTTCTATGAATGCAAAATAATCAGAACCTAATCAATTTGTGGATTCAAGAATACTTAAAATTGGTTAAAAAAATCACGATCTTTGGAAACTTATAAAAGTGATAAAAATTACAACATCACGTTTTCAGATTCAATAATATTTTTACTACTGTAAAATATAATATTGAGAGATTTAGACCTCCCAATAACATGAGTAATATTGAATAGAAATGAATAATTTACATTCTTTATGAAATTGGAAAATTTTTGATATTGGAAGCCATATATGAACAATCAGAAATAAACCATTTACAAATGATTTTTAATCCATATAATTTTCCTCTCAATTCTTGGTATAATATTAACTTTGATAGAGCCTCCTTTAGGGATCATACCTGCAATGTAGCTTGTTGGAGGAGTAATCATATGCACGTGATCATAAAAGGATGTTTAATTAGCTTGCATTTGCTAGGAAGAATGGGACATCCAAAAAGTTCATTATGCTGCATAGCCTTATCAAAAATCTTTAATGTTTAAGAATTCTAAGGAATGCAATTATGAACATTATTATAGATGGGGATTCAATCAATGTCATAAATTATTTGAATCAAACTCTTCCCCCTAGCTGGAAAATATAAGCTTTTCACTCAGTGTTCTATAAGTATTTGTCAATCACTTGTAATAACTATAGTGTTAGTTTCACCATGCTATAGATTGAAGGTAATTGAGTGGCATGACACATTGGCTAATCATGGGATTAACACTAATTTTACCACTTGATTTCATGAAGATAATATCCTCCATAAATTAAAACACTTTTAGAGTCATTAATGATAAGTGTGAAATATCATTTCCTACTCAAAATATTGTAATGAAGATCTATTCAACGCTTTATTGGGAATACAAGCTCACACATGTAGGAGGAGTCTCTTAACATTTATTGCTATAAACTTCCATAATGCTCATTGGTCTTTGTATCACAAGGATGGTTAAAACGAGCATGGATTGATAGGAAGAAAGGAACATCTTTTTTAACTGATTCAAGTAGTGCCTCATCATTCATTAAGGATGAAATTATGGGTGGAGCTCCTTGGTCCCAGTTGAACCCCATTATGACCCTGCATGGAAGGAGAATGTTGAATTTTTTGAATTTTGATTCTTCTTAGGATGGGTTGGTAATTTCATTCCATGTCAATATTCTAAGGGTACGATCAAAATATCATTCCCTCTATGATTTTCCACTGATTGTAGCCAGAAAATTCCTTCCTATGGCTAATATTGAGCCATTCATGATAATAGAGGATTGAGTTGTAGAAGGTATGGGTATTAGTTTGGAAGGCCATTGGATTCTTTAACAAGAGAATTGACAAGAGCACAAAGGTCAAAAAATTCATCAAAGCAGGTGAATAACTCTAGATTTGTCGGCACATGGGTATTAAGATTATCAATTCCATTCCTACACCATTTTGATGACCTTTCCAAATGATGGTCAATGGTGTCATTACTCTAGAAGTCAAATATATTACGAGTTCCCATCAAACATCTTGATATGTTAATTAACTATTTTCCCATATAAACCTATTTGTTTAGGAAATCCCTCATTATAAGCCTAATATTCTTTGGAAGTTTGTCCAAGAAGGTATTTTCAAAATTATGCCCATTTCATTCCACTCAAAATTGGAGAACATCTTCCTCCTGTCATAGACACTTTTGTGTAACCCATCACCCTAATCATGTCCTACCAACTCTCGATCATGTCTACCCACCCCTGACTCCCTAACTTGATCCCACCATCAATCCCACCACAATAATTTGGTCCCAGATGAAAATCAAGACCAAAAACCCCTCTTTCCATAGTACACACCCAAAATTTTACCTCCAGTAGAGTCCTTTTGAAGTAGATAAAGTACATGATAACCGCACAAATCTCTATGCACATCCCACCACAAACCCAACATTACTCAATCAGAAGGAGAAGAGGATTTCAAGAAAATCATCAACAACATGGAAAAAGAGTTGGAAAGTATTAAAATATCTGGTCATTACTTAGAAACAAAAGGGAAAAAGGAAATTGGATGATGATGTATGAAAACTTGGCATAAGTTCAAGTCAATAAAATCTTACAAGAAGTTGAATTCTCTTGATAACAGATTCAGAATTTTTGGATGTCTCGTCATGATCACAATCATTTCTATTTTTACATCAGATATTTGCTTACATTCTCAGAACAACATGTGTAGAAGTATTAGCATGCTTGAGGGAGTATTTTTGATGCTAGATTTGGGGCACTGATGCTAAACAAGAGTCCCTGTTCTTTCTACAAAGGATGCCAATGATAAAAATCATGGTCACTACCTTGCTCTACTTTATCTCATCTTGCAGAATGTAAAGTAAAATTGACATGAGAAGTCTAATAAGTACTCACTATTAAGCTGTCTTGTTGCTATTTTGGATGTTGTTTTGTTATGATTTACTCACCTTGTATTTTTGTAGTTTTGTCCCCAATATTAGTTTTCCCATAATGCATGTAGTTTCTTTGTTTAGTATAACTAGGCCTGAACTGTAATATCTTAATTTTGATCCATTTTTTATGATTCACACCTTATTGTATCTAGATTGCATGTGATCCACTATTATTGAACCCTATAGTCACTTTAAAACTATTGGCCCCATCCTATTCTCACGTGCACAAATATATACTCCTTAGTTGATTACAATCATACACCATGTATTCTATCACAATGTTCAAAAAGGTGAGTACACTTAAGCATAATTAGTGTCTTCTTGATCCTTTAGTCCTCTATCCTAGCCCCATCTTTTAGGCCTCATATATAAATTATGTCTCAATATGAAGAATAAACGAGGCAAGGGTAAGGCCTTAACCATGGCATAACTAATGTCATCTTCTTGAAACATTTCATAAATATATTTCTTTCATGTGACCACGTCTAAACACCCCAATTAGGCTACATTTTATTTGACACCCACTCAAGAGGAAGATGCATCATAGCCCCGCATTTTTAAATGGTTAGAAAGCATAAAAACTCCTAAGATGTATAAATATGCCTCAACTGAGATAATGACATAATCACAATATTGAACCACAAAATTAGGGTTTAAAAAAGAATAATGCAACAAAATTTAACTTAAATTGTTGAATTTACCTTTTGAAAGTTTCGTAAAGACTAATGAATGAAATATGTAGCCTCATACGTACCACATGTTCTTGATCAGATTCTTAGGCCTATGAGGATGCGTAATAGTTGTTCAGAACCCATAGATAAGCAATACTGAAAAGAAATACTATAATATAAATGTAAATTAAGACAGGAATACCCATGTAAGAGGTTTGGGAGTGATATTGTAAGAGGTGGATAACAACTACCAATAAATATATTCATGGGTCCGATCCTCTATACAAATCAACCAAAGCGTGATAAAAGGTGTTAAATAGGACGTAATGTCATGAGTCAGCATATAATTATAGATACAATGTGTCTACTCAGATATCTAAGGTGGGAAAATTTATGTATTTAAACCCAAATATCAATGAGCCTAATAAAATAATAGTTTCTTGAAGTAGTTAATCTCGAGAATGTTGTTAAAGAAGTTATCCTTGATTAATGATTTGAAAAGCCTCAAATTGATAGCCTGTCCAAAAATACCTGGTTTGAGTGAAAGAAGTGGCTATCGGGAATGCCCCAAACAAAGTTTTCAAGTGATTAACTAAAATATTAATATTGGAATAATCTGATGTTACCTTTATCCTAATAAAAATGAACAATCTAGTATAATGTGTATTTAAGCCAATTCAAGATAGGAAATGTATGAAACCCTAAGTTACAAAATAAAGGAATGATTTTTAAAATAATTTAGCTGACCCTCTAATGATGTACAAGGGTATGCACAATTTGGAAACTTAGTAAAATGATTAAGTAAAAACTGTGGAAAATTGTAGTTAGAAAATCTGGAATGACATGTAAATACAGGGTAAATAAAGAGCAATAAATGGACTATGTACTAAAGCACCCGTAACTGGCTCTCTAGTGAAAGAAGGGCCTTGATATGTAAATCGAAGGTTTTCAGGATTTGAGTTTCACATGTTTGAAAGGTGTCTACCAAACCCTCGTTGTGTGTCACATCAGGTTCACACCACTGCGCAAGGTATCAACTGATAATCCTAAAATGAAAGAAATACCTACAAGAGAGAGACCACAAGAAGTATCAAAACCCTAAAAAAAAAGAATGCAAATGAATGGGTCAAACTGACCTCAACTACCACAACAATGGGCTTACTAACTAAGCGTTGCACTACATTTCAGACCCAAATGTAGTTCTGGTGTGTGTGTGTGTGCATCATGTGCCCTAGGTGCTCTTGTGTTAGTTGTACTTTGTGAAGTAGCGAGCAATAACTAAATGTAGAAAATGTAATAGAATGTGTGCATGGAATATAATAGAATCCCTCCCCCTATGTTTGTGTGATGCAGATGAATGAACCTTGTCCTTGTGATGGAGCTAATGGATGTAAATGATCCCCAAATACATGATGCAACTCTAGGTGGATGATAGTAGTGACTAGTGCTTGGTGCCTCATTATGGTCTCATAGCTTTATATTTATAGGGTTCTCTTGATCTAATTTCGTAATTAACCCCGAAAAGGCTGACCACCAAAAAGATAAGATGATAAAATGGCTAGAAAGTGCCCAAAAAGTGGTGGGAAAGTTAAAAAAGGATCAAGGGCAGCCCCAAGTGGACAAGGGAGCCTATGGGTGCCCAATACTAGCCTGGGTGCCCCAGTCAGAGGCTAAAATAACACGGAATGGCTCAGAAACATGACTGGGCATGTGGTATGCAATAGGTCAGGAATGATGAAATAAAATAAGAGAAGATGGCCAAAAGATGGGGGTTAATTAGTACTTTCTTCACTCAAAAACCTTCTAAATAGTAGTATGAGACCGAGACTAAATAATGTCTAAAGTGCATGATTTTGTGACTACATTTATCCCCACTTTATCTTGGTGAGCGAAAAGCTTGGTAACATAAAGTAGATAGAGGTGCGTACCTGATGTCCATGAAAATTGTATACTAGAAACGTGTCGAAGGACTAGAAAAAAGTGTGGAATGACAAAATTATGGAGGATAATGGAAACTATAGATGAAAAATGTGCAAAGAAAAAGTGATGAGAGTTAACCATAAGGGTAGAACATGTGTGTGTAGTTGTCACAATGTGTAGTGTACCTGCATGGTTAGTAAAACATGTGTGCTGCTGCAGAACATTGTCATTGTTTCGGTTGTTGTTGTTATCCCCATTTGACTGTTTGTTTCTCATACGGACCAAGCCTTGCAAGGAGAATACGATCAAGTAGTCAAATATGTATGTATGTAAGTGTAAAAACACTATGTAAAAGACACATGTAAATACGTAAAAGATCACATTGGAACAGTGTGTAAAGTGTAAATGTGAAATGTCAATGTAAAGTGTAAATGGAACATGTGCACCTAATCCATGTTGAGAGAGAGTTTAGAAGGATATCTTGTACTGTGATTTTTTTGGGCGATCTCACGCCACCCTGGTTGAAGAAGTGTAGGGAGGAAATACTCTATGTCCTCCAAGCTCTAACCACTCCACTGAATGTGTGTGAAGAGATATTTGTATCATCCTCAATTTTTGGGTGATCTGATGCCACTAGCCAAAGTAGTGTAGAGAGGCACACCCACTTGTAACCTCTAAGCCTGTAACTTCTTCCCACAATGTTAAGAACACCATGTCCTGTAAAATCCATTTTGTATAGGGTTCGTAGACTGGTCTAAACCCACTCATTATGTATAATTGAACCGTGCTGGTGTAGAATCTCTAAAACGGAAAATGTTAGTATGTAAAACTTTCAAATGATGCCCCCCTCTCTGGGGAAGTGCATGCAACGTCACTTATAGGAGGATGCGGCCCCAAAAGAGGACCAACTGCATGTACTTTGTAACTGTACCCTGCAGGGGGAAGGAAATGTGCTTGGTAGAAACCAAGGCACACATAAAAAATGATGGCTATCCAAAACAAGTGTTAGTACAAAGACACATGTATGTAGAAAACAAGTGTAAAGTACGCAAACAATGTAAAAACTACCAAGCACAGTAGTGTATACACGCAAGAAGACAAGTGATCCACACAAATAGGTTCACAAATATGGGACATCACTCACAATGTCGTATGAGACATGCAAGGCCATCATGGCCGTACAACAACAAAGAAGTGTGCACACAAAACATAGGGCAAAGCCCGCATACAAGAAGCAAACATTCCATTAGATAATGTAAACCAAGAGAAGTAGTTATGGAAGACATGTAATCCTGCAAAACAAGTGCAGTAAATGGAATACTCGTTAGCATGTTAGAGAAGATAACCAATATGTCAAAACATGAATAACCAAGTAATGTAAAGTGTTAACTATAAATATGAAATAATAACACCTATGAGAGATGAAAGTGGATACCCCCAACAAACAGTGTAGGAAGGGTAGAAGGTGATCATCCATGATGTGCATGTAAGGGACTCAATGTATCTGCGATAACATAGCTAGAAAAATATGTGAACACGCATGTGTGGATGATATCTAAACAAGAACGTGTTACCTAAAATCAATCTAACTAGCATGTAGGTTAATAAACCTAACAATCGAACAATTGTGTAGTGGTAAGCAAGAGTGAAAATAAATTCCTTTGACATATGTAGTTAGAGTCATGGATGTTTTAAAATTTTATGCAAAATGTGAGTAGGTATGGAGTTGTGTGCCCCTTCAGTCAAATTGTGTTCTAATGTGTGTAGAGTAGTTAGGATTCATTTGGTATCACCCCTTGAAAAATGTCAATAATGAATCGTAAACGAGAGTGTGTCATTGGGAAATGGTCGAAATGTGTGTTGTGTGTAACATGTTGTGATGATTGTGTATGTATTGGTGAAATGTGACCTAGTAATGATGTGTGCATGAAACCTATAGACGAAGTGTATATCACAACAAGATGAATGTAGGAGTGATGATGTAGCCTAAAGTGTATATCACTACATGAAGAATAAAGGGAGTGGTGATGTAACCTAAAGCGTATGTCACTACATGAAGAATAAAGGGAGTGGTGATGTAGCCTAAAGCATATATCACTACAAGAGGATAGAGTAGGTGACCATTTAGCCTATAATGTATGTGACGAAGCTAGTAATGTTGCATAATGGGAGGACGAATGTTGAACATGTGATGAATGTAAGGTCCATTTGATTTATAAACCCTCAGAAGTTGAGAATGGACCAAGGAACTAAATTGTGTCATAGGGTAATGAGTGTAGCATATAGAAAGATGATGTAGTATGTGTGATGATAATAAATGACCATATGATGAATAGACTATGTAATTTACAATGTATAAAAGGTAATGTATGCATGAGTAGTAGTTTGGAATGTTATATGAAAGCATGACATATGTATGATATGTAAATGCGAAATGCTCATGCCTGCTTCAACTACCACTTGAGACCAAGAAACAAACTAGGAAAAAATATGGAATATTTTTTTTGATAAAAAGGGTCTACAAACAAATTGCAAGACACTAGTTTGAAACTAAATAGGTTCCAGAACAAATTCTGATTAACCAAACACAAGATTTCCATTTTTATCTTATAACAAGTTTACAAGGTTCCAATTTGGAGGTTATAAATTTGACTAAGGTTCAGGGAGAAATTTATCGCCAGGCCTGCTCTCTATCAAGCCCTGAACTTAAAATAAAATTTTCACACAATTAGAGTTATAAAAACTTTCCTAAACTAGGCTTATTGGATAGGAAATTTCCTCACCTTTCCAACCATATAAAGAAGTCCTCCTAACTCCTTGTAAAACTCAAGTTATGGCCGGGCGGAGTTTTAGGGGAAAATTTTCCCTTGGAGGTCCGCGGGGTTAGGGAGAAAATTGGGAAAAAATTCCCAAATGCCACGTGTCATCACGTGATTGGTGCGGGCCAGCGGGTCGCGGGGAAAAATTTGAAATTTTTCCCAAAACCAAAGTCTCAATTTTCCAAAGGAAAATTTTCCTCCATGCCTCCGCACTTGCTCAAATGGCCACGTGGCGCTTTGTGATTGGCCGCGGGCCGGTGGAGGAAATTTGGATTTTTCGCCCATGGGGTTAAAAGGTTAAAAGAATTGCATGGACCCATGCACCCATGGGGACATGTGTCAACATCCTATTGGCTGCGGGGATGCGGGTCGGTGGAGGAAAAAGTGAAATTTTTCCAAAAGGGCAAAAAGTTAAGTTTTCATTTCTAAATCCACGGGCCCTCCCTGCCACGTGTCAACACGTGATTGGTGCGGGTCCGCGGGGTTGCGGGGAGAAAAGTGAAAATTTTCCCAAAGAAAAAAAAAAGGTTAAGTTTTCCATTTTGATCCGCGCACCCCCTGCCACGTGTCAGCACGTGATTGGTTGGGGGCCGCGGGGTTGCGGGGAAATTTGGGAAAATTTTCCCAAGACAAAATTTTCAAAAAGTTAAGTTTTTTATTAAGGGCCGCCCCTCCAAGGTGCCTACGTGGAAACTTCTGATAGGATGAGAGGGTGGCGGGGCCGCGGAAATTTTTAGGAAATTTTTCCAAAGTTCAAAATTTAAATTTTTCTAAGGTCGAATTATTTATTTCTTTTTCTTTGTTTGGGATGGCCATTTTGAAGTAAAACTTCAAATGGCCATAACTTTTGATAGGAAGCTCCATTTTAGGAAAACAAGGACTTTCCAGAAATCTCTCGGAGTCCTCTTTGCACAAAAAATCATCAATTTTAGAATTTTGTGAAGTTTCAAGGGTCAATTTTAAGAAATCGATCTGCAGGGATTATAATTTTAAAACTGGCAATTTTTCCTACTTGTAAGATTTGTTCAATTTGATAAAATTTGAACTCTTCTTCCACTCAACATGTCAAACAGACATGGAGGATCAACTTAGGGAAGAATTAGAATGTTTTAAGTATGTCAATTTGATCAATTTATACAAGTTTACAATTTTCCGACAGTTGACGGGAAAAACGACCATGCAAGCTCCGAATTGAAATTCTTTGAGTTTTGGAGATTTATTCTTGACTGTTTTAGTGAATTTGGATTCCTCAAGTCTTCCTAAGTGTAAATTTCAAGTTTTGTAATTTATTGTTGAGTATAAAGTCGAACTGCTCATTTAATCCAATGCACATTACCAGTTTTAACTTTAAAACAGTGAGTTTACTGGTATGGTGATTTGTCTTCTGGGTGAGCATAAGATTATGACTTAATCCATATCATTGCTTCACAATTTCAAACATTCAACTCTAATTAAAATGCATCTCTGATTTTCAATTTTAACATGACAGTTTGTAAAGAAAATAACGTTGAATTTCATTCCATAAGCATCTTCTTTTACATTCCAAAACAGAGATTCTTATTCCTTTTCAACAGATCTTCATTCATTGACAACAATACAAATTTAAAGGGATCAATGCTATCCTTGATTGATAATTCAAGTAAACTTTCAACTGAACTTCTTTCCTACTGATTTGGTTTTCACATTTCACATGCAAGGTACAGAAATTCATTCACCTTTTCTTTTCCAAATAAAACAGATAAATATGATTCTTCTTAACATTTCTCAAATTGATTTACAACTTCCAATTACAAGGTATGCATTTCACATCTCAATATCAATTACATTCATCCACTTGGAGTGGGAAGGATTTCATTTAAAATTACAAAAAGGGTGACTGTCAAACTGTATTCTTCTTTTTCCAAACAGCAACATGTTGATTTCTTCATTCTTTATTCTTCTAATCACAACAAGGAAGGGGGAAAGGCAACGCTCTCCACCCAACCAAGACATCCAATGGGAAAAGAGAAGCCATCTTTCCCCATTGGCCCCCGAGCCCCAACCATATTGGAATGGAACATGATGATACAACACATGGCAACATGGCTTCTTCACATACAAGCATAAATTCACAAACACAAATAAACACAAAGCAAGAAGATGTAGTTCTCAACTACAACAATCAATTCCAAACAAAACAAAGGCTCCTTCTCCAAGCAAGCAAGCCAAGCAAGAGCAAGAACTATGGAGGTCTCCTTATGCCTCCCAAGTTGAATTTTGGGCATCCACCAAGAGCAAACCACCAAGATCATAGCAATCCCATAAACCTTATCCCTCCTCAACCCCTCCTTATCCCTCCTCCAAATTTATCCCTTATACCTCCCCCAAAGTAGGAAATGCAAGCAATTTCCTTTCCTAGGTGGATCCCAAACCAACATTCCCTCCCAAGAACAAATAACAATGGTAAATCCCTTATCCCTCCTCTGATAACCTCATAGTCTTCTCTCCACACCATGCCCTAAGCATTCTACCCATCCCTAAAAAAATTACAAACACAACACATTCAAATTCATGCTAAAAGAGGAAAATACAACAGTTTTAAAAGAGTGGGAGCCTACCTCTCCATAATGGAGACTTGTTTCCAAAACAGCAGGTTCTTTGTTGCACAAAAACTAGTCCCAATCAGCAAGAGGAATGCATGCACAAGTAATTCCACTTCTTCCACCAAGCAAGCTCCAAAAATGCAAGAAAATTTGACCCAAGAGTGAAATCTCCAACTTTCAACAACCTCAAAATGAGGAGGAATTCCAATTTTAAAGGAGAGGGTGGAAGAGGATGATGTGGATTCCAAGTGGGATGCCACATCATTTTTCCTCATCCCAAAATGCAATCAACATCAAGGCAATTAAATCCCAATAAATGTGAATGACAAACCACTTACACACTTCATTTTTGCCCATCCTAAAAAAAGAATGCATTTAAAATTTGTAAGACAAGTGCAAACAAATCTTACAATAAATCATGTCAAAATGCAATAAAATAAGTTGATTTTGACTCCAAATTAATAAACATGGTTGGTGGAGGTTTTTGAGAGGTGTGGGACAAGTTTAACTTGTCCCACAAGCCTCCAATTTAGGCTCCCAAGGCCAAATCCGAGTTTCAAAGAGGATGGAGTGTTCTACACTCCAAAATCTGCCTTACACAATCTATCATTTCACTTACACAACTCTTACATCCTCTTACACATGCATTTATATTTATGACATTTATTTATTACAATATTTTATAAAGATTTATCTATTTACCACATGGTTATAATATATATCTAAGTCAATTTTCATTTTCAACCAAGACAATAACATTTAATTTATATTCCACATCCCAATTAATATAATTGAAATTTAAATATAAGACTCTCACATTATACTATCGCATTAAAATAATTAAAATAAAGAGCACATTACAAATAAAATACATACAACAATAATTTTAAAAAGGGACACAACAAATAAAGCACACATATACCCCATGGTCACAATAATGGAAATCCCCCCATGGGAAATCCTAACAAAACACAACATACAACTCAAACACAGTTGCCATGGTGACCTTGTTGATTTCACACTGAATTCCAATATGGTTAGTCTCCAGTCCCCCAACATTGTTGTGATTTTTAACCTGCAAAATGCAATATACCCCTTCGGCCTCGTGGCCATATCAGAACATCCAAATGATATAAGAAACATACAATTATTAAATCCAAATCACAACATTATCAAGAATTTAACATTTATCATTTAAATTCAACTGCAACTATATCATCATCCAATAGATCTCTATACTATAGCTATTCATAATATCAATGTCACATGTCTACAATCAAAAGCAATAACCTGTCCATGTCAACCAATATGTCATCATCCACATAATAATACTGATGTCTCAATGATCATCAAGCAAAATATCTGAATCCAGATCAATATTAATCCATAGTCTAACATCTAACCATCATGCTAATCAAAACATAATAATGTCCATAATAATCCATGAGCTAGTATATACATCATACTACATCAAAATATAATAATATCCAAAATATGATCAATAGAGTCAGGATCAGTATCTAAATAGTGTCCAAGGAAAGTGGGCACTACATCCCCCTCCCCTTAGACTTGACTTCCTCCTGGAAGTCACTGGAACAAATGTGGAAACTACACTCGTAAAGCAGTAGCATCCTCCCAAGTGGCTGTAGTCTCATCATATCTGTCCCACTACACCCTTACCTTATCAATCTCTCTACCTCTGCGATCGATGATACAGATGGGCTCCACCATCACCTGCCCCTGATCCTACACCTGTAATGATGTCCAATCCAGCACATGAGAAGGATCTGTGATGTATCTCCTAAGAACAGAAACATGAAACACATCATGTACGCGAGACAAGCTGGGTGGCAATGCTAGACGGTAAGCCAACGGGCTGATACGCTCCAGGATCTCAAAAGGTCCAATGAACCGAGGAGCTAACTTAGAACCTTTTCCATAACGGATTGGGCTCTTATGTGGCCTAACATGAAGGAAAACCTTCATGCCCACATCAAAATTATGCTCGGTTCTATGCTGATCAGCGTACTTCTTCTGCCTATCCTATGCCTCCTGCAATCTCTACCTGATCAACACTACCTGCTGCTCCATGTCCTATAAAAGAGCTGGTCCTAAGAGATACTCTATCCTCCAACCTATCCCAAGCTAAGGGGTGTCCTGCACTCCCTACCATACAAGGCCTGAAAAGGAGCCATGCCTATAGAACTCTGGAAACTATTATTGTAGGAAAACTCCACAAGGTATAGATACTCCTCCCACTTAGACTGTTGATCCATCACATACATCCTGAGCATATCTTCCAAATCTGATTCACCCTCTCAGTCTGTCCATCTGTCTCTGGGTGATAGGCTATGCTGAAGTTAATCTTCATCCCGAGAACATACTGCATGGTGGTCCAGAAATGAGAAGTGTACAAAGGATCGCAGTCACAAATGATCTTCTGCGGAATCCCATGTAACCTGAAAATCTCATCCAAGTAAACACGTGCCACTGCACTAGCTTTATAGGTGGTCTTCACTGGGGAAAAGTGAGCTAATTTTGTCAATTTATCAACTGTGACCATGATGGCGTCGTGGTGATATCTCGACATCGGTAACCCAACAATGAAATCCATGGAAATGGTGTCCCATTTCCACTCCGGTATAGCATGAGGATAGAGAAGGCCAGTTGGATGCTGATGCTCAGCCTTCACTCTCTGGCATTCTAAACAACATGACATAAACTGAGCCACGTCCCTACAAAGTCCTCTCCAGTGATATAACTGTCTCAAGGTGGCGTGCATCTTCTTCACCCCAGGATGGGCTGAATAGGGTGCACGATATGCCTCTGTCAAGATGACCTGCCTCAAGCCTCCGTCTCTAGGAACATAAATCTAACCTCTGTGCCTGAGAAGACCATCTGCCTCTTATAACATTCCCATTTTAACATATTAGAACAAGATTTTTTTTTAATAAGTGCTTTCTAGTTCTAAATACATAATTTAGAACTCACAGATCATCACAATAATTCTTATCACAGATAACCATATGTAGCTGTAATGACTCGGTGCACCACCGATCTATTCATTCCATGACTCGGTGATCTACCGATCTATTCATGAGTATCATAGAGTTGGCATTTTTATTTTAACACTTCACTCTTGCGGTTCTCTTCCCTAACCTGGGATTTCAGAATGCTCTGTCCAAGGAACCTATCTGAATAGTTGTTACCACTATTCATTGACATCACGTCCCTCAGACTAGGTGACATAGGACAACGCAATCAGCAGCTTGCGATACTTTGGCCAAAGATTTGAAACATATTGTTCATGTCTCGTATTCCTTGATGGCATACTCGTCAATCTGGGATATGTCCTTCACCCCACTCCGATGTTAATTAGAATGTCTTATACTGACTTCTGTCACCCTCCCCTGTCCCAAGTCATTCACTCAGGAATGGATTAATAACATGACAACGTTATAAGGATGCTCTCGAGGACTAGGGTAAGCTGACATACTGGGTCAACCCTAGTTAATCCTGTGTGTCAAGGTACCCCGAGTCTTCAAGGGCAGCCTCATAACATGACCATGTTCCTAACCAGTCCCAGAATAAAAACTTGTTCGAGTTTAAGGTGTAAATCTTAACGATCAATGCAAAGGGTGTCGCCAAAGGACATTTGCATTATTATATCCTCGTGAAGATCCTTATCTTCTCAAAGGTACAACCCTACAGTTGACATGTGTCGATATCCTACAAACCACCTCAGAAAGATTTACATAACTACAAGGAGTTACCAAGTTGAGTTGAAATTAAATTTTAAGACTCTGCTATCTGGGTAGTCTTTTCCCAACCCCTGGGTTCCTCACCTTTGAGTTTCCTTACTTAATTAAGATCCATTTCATAGAGAGAAGTTTAATAAGATTTGAGATCTCGTCAAGGAGATCATTGATTCACAATAATCTTAATCAACGAGATTAGGCAGTAGCCCTAAGTCCTCTCATAAGGATGCTAACTATACCTATATGAGTTTATATCAGTTCCCAAAACTGAAATATATCTTACTTATTGTTATTAAGATATAGTGATTTAAAATCATCAGTTATGTTGTCTTGACTTAGATCATGGATAGGAAGTAATAGATTACTCTTCCTGTTTCAGCTACCTATTGAGATGTAGTTTAACCTTAACTTCTCGTAAACAGTGGACTAATTTCCAATTTTAGCCTTATTCATAGCATAAAATAATTACTAATCATTCACGAAGTATTCAATCACATATTCTTTACAAGGCCTACTTAGAGAATCGAAATAACTCTATGATATAAAATAATAAAAATGCACTTAAAATCAATCGAACCTAAGAAGATCAATCCATTAATTAAAAATGCAGCCACATAAGTAACAATTTTTCCCTTTTCATTTATTTCCAAGCCATAAAATTACAACTTATGCACTTCGGCATATTGGATACAATAATCAACAGCAAAAGAACAACTTTCTTACTATAGTACAATTAGAGATATCAAATAGGAATTCATCATAAAACCAGATTAAACAATCTGAGCATCATATCAGATCTGCATGCCTTTATCACTTACAATGTCCATCTGCAAAAATTGCTAGCACAGGTCAGTTCTATGAACTGAGCATGATAAGCACTAATTCTTAAAACAATTGCATTCTACCAATTTCTCTCATTAAACAACCTGTTTAAATGAAATCATTTCTTCAAATCCTTAAACATGAATCAGGCTAATCATCTTTCTACAATTCTAACATGACTTAAATGCATGACTCATATTATAGCTACCAATTAAACCTAAATATTTTTCAGATGATTCATCATATATATTAGAGACTAAGAAGAATAAAATGAATCCAAAACATCCATCCATCTGAATCCCAAGGACAGTAATAATCCAACAAATAATTCCATTCAAAAATGAATTCCTATGAGTTCGTGTATCCAACAGGTATATTTTTAAAAATTCCACAAAGGCAGATTATAACATCCAACAAGCTCAACTGACGGGATTCCTTTATATTCATAACATTATTTCAATGATATTGACAAGTATACTAACTTATACTGCAATACAATTTTTATAAAAGTGGATAACCAAACAACCCAAACAAGATATTATAACCGTCAATAAAGTAGGAGACCCGATCAAGAGTCAGTACTTACCAGTCTCTCCATACAATTTAACAGTTTATTCTTCTTATGCCCTTACCGTAGAGTTCACATAAAGATACAAAAGAAGAAAGCACTCATAGTTTCTAGACAAGGAGAGAATATTTTCTTATTCCTATAGTTAAATAACAACATATACTTTACAACTTAGCAGAAAGAAATAGAGGCAATCATATTTCCATTCTAATCATGTTCAGGACTGTACCAACTTCTCAAGAGTAACGCATATACATTCAATCTTGAATTCAATAAGGAAGAAGAGAAGGCAAGAAATTCAACACCCATCCCTTCCAAATACAAACCTAATTTCCATCCATGCAGATCCAGGATTACCCATACGTTATTAAAAATCAGAGTTCATCCAGCAAGATTTCTCTCGGTCAGGATGTGTTCCCATTAACCAAGCAAGGTCGTAAAGAAAACAATAACTACACTAATATTTCATCTCATACAGAACCTATATTCATTGACCATCCAGACCCTTTTCACAGAGGTGCAGGCTCAAATATAACATACATTATACGCATGCGACTAAATTAGTCGAGCTCAAAATAAGAAACTACAGTTTCCTCACAATTCACTTATAAAATCACCTGTAGCTATTAAGCAATATAAGAGCTCTTGCGTCTAAGTAATAATTAATAAACCAACCAAACTAGACACAACAATTCCATCCATGTCATTCTTCAAACATGAAATTATCCAATGCAATCATCTGACATGGCACAGTCAGGAACTCATTACCCCAGTCGAACAAGAGACTGGGTAGCATCATAAACAAAATTCGAAACCCTATGCAATCACAACAACATTTAGATTGAGTCGAATCAATATGTATACACAGCAAGGACTTCAACAGAAGTTGAGCCAACATGAAAACGCATCAAGGACTTCAACAGGAGTTGAGTTCACATGAGAACACTACAAGGAATTCTACAGAAGTCGAACCAAAATGAAAAAACAGTAGGGACCTCAACAGAATTCGAATCAACATGTATACACAACAAGGTTTCAACAAAATCTGAATTCATAAGAAAACACTGCTAGGACTTCAACAGAGTCATGTTCATATATAATCCTTGCAAACATTTCAACAGAGTCGAACCAAAATGAAAACGTAGTAAGGACTTCAACAGAAGTCGTATCTAAAACATAAACTCAACAAAGACTTCAATAGAAGTTGAACCAATATGAAAACACAGCAGGGACTCCAACAGAGTCGTGTTTGTATGTAATCCCAGCACACATTTCAACAGAGTCGAACCAAATGTAAACACAACAATCATTTTAACAGAAGTCAAAATCTATAAGTATACCCAGCAAAGATGCAACAAAAGTTCAACAACATGCTAACACAGCAAGGACTTCAGCCGAAGATGAATCCATAAAATAAATACAGAAAAACATTTCAACAGAGTCTTCGCATAACCAGGGATTCCTAAATCCACAAGAAAAGAAGAACCCAATACATTGCTTCAAAACAACTGTGCAAAGATCACCTGAACAGAGTTGTTTTAATGAAAGCATTTGAAGGAAAGCAAGATTTTTAAAAGTTAGGGCCTATCATGCCTGATAGTGTTGCTTAAAAATCTGAAGAAGACCTCTGAATGTGCTCGCACCTTCTCTTCTTCTTCCACGATAGATTAAACAACAATAAATTGTTACCTTCATGCCTTATAAACTTTCCCCGACAGAGAAGGAAGCTAGAAATTCTCAAATTTTCCATGCAACACAGAGTAGACGACTGGTTCGAAGAACCAGTGCTCAAGCAGAGAGAAAAATGGAATGCATGGAAAACCAAACAACCAAACAATTTTCCATTTGCATGCCTTCCCAAGAAATCCACGCTCGGGAACCGAAGTTCATTAATTGCATTAACTCCCATCTTCCCGCCTATTCTCTATTGCCACTGACCGCCAAAGTTGGTGATTGCCAAAAGAAAACAAACAACCATTCCCATATTTGGTGATACTACCACGTCAGATCATATAGCCGTTTGCAACCTCCGCCAAATCTGACAGCATCCCAAGTCCCTCAATCCTTATCTCCCTCATAAATGCCATGGAAACCACCACCCATGACTCACGCCCCTTCATAGGTCCCCCTCCATTCATATCATTAGTTAAGATAGGTTAGAAACATAGGTTAGATCATAAGGTAAGACATTAGTCTTACTTCCATAGTGCTAGGTGAAGCTAACCTTAGGAGCATTAAGCTTATAGTTTAGGGCTAGGTTAGATTAGCAATTATTTAACCAATAGGTTATAGTTTAGGTTAAGGTTATTAACCTTAACGAATCCAGTATAGGTCTCCCAAGTAGGACCAATCATTATTAGAGCCAGACAGGGTAAAACATTCCTGTAAAGGATCCTATCTGGCATTGCTAATTAAGCTTACTATATACCCAAGAACATCTTACCTGGCTTAAGGTCTAGGCCTTCCTAATGTTACGATATCTGGAACCAAATTTCATTTTTCATGATCAGCCTGAGTTAAACTCTGGAATTGTTCATTCAAACTCACTCAGACCTTGTAACTTTTGTAAGGTCCATAAATTTTTTTCATCCTGAATAAGCTAAAAACATTCCTTGGATCGATACAACTAATCCAAGGCTGAGTCAAAGATCTTCAAGAGCAAAGGAGATACAATCCATATCAAGTATGACTTCACAACCCAAAGGAACATGTCCTTATACAGAAGAAATCATATCTCAACACTTGAATGCTCTGGAGGAAGTAACAATAGTTCAGGGTGTTACACCTCTAGTGAGAAACCGACAAATTTTCCCTTAAGGGGTCTTTGTGACTCAATCTCTGCTCGGGTTGTAATGTAGAAACTGTCAAGAGGAAGCTGCTGAAGGATCCTACTCTGTAAATTTGTGCTCACTGAAGTAGCCATGCTCAAATGCCTCCGTCTACAACCACATTCTCCTTCCATTTCATGTGATCTATCTCCATGTCATACTCACAAAGCAACTCCATCCAACGTCTCTGAAAAGCGTTTAGATTGGGCTGCGTGAAAAGGTGGCGAAGACTCAAATGATCTGTCTTGAGTGTGAATCTCTGACCAAGAAGAAAGTGTCTCCATCCAACTAAAGCATGCACAACTATCACAAGCTCAAGATCATGGGTACGATAATTAAGCTCATGATCCTTGAGTTTGTGAGACTCAAAATCTACAACTCTGCCCTCCTGCATAAGTACACCTCCAAGGTCTTCCAACGAAGCATCTATGCATACAAAGAACTCACCATGTGGATCTGGCACTGCAAGGATAGGTGCTGTAGTGAGACATTCCTTCAGTGTCCTGAAGGCTCACTCACACCTATCCGAGAAAACAAACTTCTTCCCTTTCCACTGAAGGGAAGTGATGGGGTGTGCTATCCGAGAGAAGTCCTGCAACAAATCTCATGTAGTAACCTGCTAACCCCATGAAGCTACGCACCTCTGTCACTGTAGTGGGTGCTGGCCAATCCATAATGGCTCTAATCTTGGAAGGATCGACTACGATACCTTCACCTAAGATGATATGACCCAAGTACTGAATCTCTGACTGAAAGAAAGCACACTTCTCCAAGTTCCAGTAAAGCTACTACTCACGAAGACACTGAAGAACCTGACGAAGGTGCCCCTCATGCTCCTCACATGTACGTGAGTAAATCAGAATGTCATCAAGAAAAATAAGCATGAAGTGATCTAAAAAGGTCCTGAATACCCCATTCATCAAACTCATAAACACTGCGGGGGCATTTGTCAAACCAAAGGCACCACTGTGAACTCATAGTGCCCATACCTCATACGAAAAGCAGTCTTATGGATGTCTGCCTCCGTAATCCTCAACTGATGGTACCCAGACTTGAGATCAATCTTAGAGAACACCGTGGCTCCCTTCATTTGATCAAACAAGTCATCAATGCAAGGTAGGGGATAACGATTCTTGATCGTTACCTTATTCAACTGGCAGTAGTCTATGCACAACCGCAAGGATCCATCCTTCTTCTTAACAAATATAACTGGTGCACCCCAAGGGGATACACTAGGATGGATAAGGCCTTTCTCTAAAAGGCCTTCCAGTTGCAACTTGAGCTCACAGAGCTCTAGGGTGGTCATCCGATAAGGAGCTCGTGAGATAGGCTCTGCTCCTGGAACCAGATCAATATGGAAATCAATCTCACATGGGGGTGGCATCCCCGGTAGCTCCCCTGGGAAAACATCTGCATACTCTCTCAAAATGGGATGGTCATCTAGCGATGGCCCACTAGACCCATCCTCTGTACGGTCACTGACTGTGACTGCATACATCTGACAACCCCGTCGCACACACCGCTTGAGCTGCATAGCAGAGATAGTGTGAATAGAAATAGGTCTCCTGACCCCAGAAATCACCGACTCAACTCCAAGATCATCTACACAAGATATAGTCTTATGATAGCAATCCATCCTGGCCCTATGTGCAGACAACCAATCCATGCCTAAAATGACTCCATACGAGCCCAAAGGAAGTACGCAGAGATCTGAAGTGGTGGTGAAAGGTCCCAAGTTAACAACACACTCCTTTACTAAGGAGTCTACTGAGACCTTGGCTCCCGAAGCCATCTCGACATCCCAACTATGACCCTGTCTAACAGCCACCAGCCTGCATCGCTCTACTAAGGATGGTGCAATAAATGAATCAGAAGAACCAGAATCAAACAATATAGAAGTAGGAACACCTCCAATACTACCTGTAGTCTCAATGACCGTGCTCTGGTGCTCAGCCTGGTGGTTCTCAACCACTGCGTAGATCCTGTGACTCCGTCCCATGTCTCTGACTGTAGGCTCTGAGATGGGTGCCTTACCCTTATTAGGGTTCTGGGGGAAATCTCTCCAAAAGTGTCCCACTACTCCACACCCGAAGCAACCACCTGAAGCTCTCCAAAGTGCAGCACCGCCAGAAGGTGCCCTAGAGGTAGGTGCTGTGGATCCTGATGATCCAGCTATAGTCTGCTGTGGCCTCTGTGGTCGAGCTCCTACCGACTGAGCTCTAGCTCCACCCTGTGTCCTGGTGGGGCCCTTAGGAGGCCCCATGCTCCGACCTCTCTGTGCATCAGCTCTCTGAGGAGGCCTAAAATGTGGGCGGGACTGTTGCTACTACAGCTGCTGCTACTATTGTTATGGTCTGAAAGATGACTGTGAAGAATGCTAACCACCACGAGGAGGAGGAGCTGACCCCCTCGATCTGCTATCCTATAACTACTGAATATGGCTCCTGACTCGGTCTCTAGCCTGTTGGGTTTTACCCCGAGTCTCCTCTGCAATGTAGGCCTTCTCAACGGCCTCTGCTAATGTCTGTGGGCAGTGGATCTGAACTGCACCTCCAATGTCTATATTAAGGCCCCAGATGAACCTGTGGATCCGCACCTGCTCATCCTGCATGTAATCAACGTACTGAAGTAGGTCCAGGAACCTACTCTCATACTCGGCCACTGTAAGGGAAGCCTGTCGAAGGTCGTGGAACTCATCGATCCTCTATTGTATGAATCTCTGTGGCAAGTATCTACTCCTGAATCTCTCCTCAAACAGCTCCCAAGTGACTGTCTCTGAATCTATATGGAGCTTCTACTCCTCTGTCCTCCACCATACTCCAGCTCCATCCTTCAGTAGATGGATCGCAACACGAGCTTTCGTGTTGCTAGAACAAGGACACAGCTTGAAGCAACCGCTCAAGCTAACCAGCCAGGCCTCTACCTGGAATCCCCCTGTGTCACCTAGAATAATGTGAGGGCCTAAGCTTCAGGATCTCCCTGATGTGATCTGCAGCTGTGGTCTGACGGCCTCTGGGCCTCTCTATAAGCTCATCCCTAAGCCTAGGGCTCCGAGACCTCTCTCTATGCTCCAGAACTCTGTCACCCTACCTCCTAGGTGGTGAATCTACTCTAACTGACTCTGCATGAAAATTCTCTCCTCCATCCTCCTCACTGAGTGGAGGAGGTGCATGTCCCTCTATGGAAGTATCTCTGTCATGCCTGCCTGAGTGCCCTCCTACTGATCCTCCACGTAGGGCAGCATTAACATCCTGGAGGGTCTGTAAAATCTGTGGTAGGATAGCTACTAAACCCTAGTCTGGTGGTGGTGGTGGTGACTCTGAGCCTCTGTGAACATTCCTCCTGCTCCGTCTGAGCTCCCTGCATAGACCAGAGTGGGAGTTAGTTCATTACCTTGAGTTTTTCTTCAGTTTTCTAAGTTTACTAACATGTTTGATTTTGAATTAGTTTTGTTTTCTAGATTATCAATTTGCTAGTTTTAGGTTTCAAGTCTCAATGTTTCTAGTGTGCCTAATGGTCCAAGCTTTTGAACCATTGCTCTGATACCAAGTGTAATGCCTACTTCAACTACCACTTGAGACCAAGAAACAAACTAGGAAAATTATGGAATAATTTTTTTTTGTAAGAAGGGTCTACAAACAAGTAGCAAGACACTAGTTTGAAACTAAATAGGTTCCGGAACAGATTCTGATTAACCAAACACAAGATTTCCATTTTTATCTTATAACAAGTTTACAAGGTTCCAATTTGGAGGTTACAAGTTTTACTAAGGTTCAGGGAGAAATTTATCGCCAGGCCTGCTCTCTATCAAGCCCTAAACTTCAACTAGATTTTTCACACACTTAGATTTATCAAAACTTTCCTAAACTAGGCTCATTGGATAGGAAATTTCCTCACCTTTCCAACCATATAAAGAAGTCCTCCTAACTCCTTGTAAAACTCAAGTTATGGCCGGGCGGAGTTTTAGGGGAAAATTTTCCCTTGGAGGTCCGCGGGGTTAGGGAGAAAATTGGGAAAATTTTCCCAAATGCCACGTGTCATCACGTGATTGGTTCGGGCCAGCGGGTCGCAGGGAAAAATTTGAAATTTTTCCCAAAACCAAAGTCTCAATTTTCCAAAGGAAAATTTTCCTCCATGCCTCCGCACTTGCTCAAATGGCCACGTGGCGCTTTGTGATTGGCCGCGGGCCGGCGAGGAAATTTGGATTTTTCACCCAAGGGGTTAAAAGGTTAAAGGAATTGCGCTGACCCATACACCTATGGGGACACGTGTCAACACCCTATTGGCTACGGGGATACGGGTCAGCGGAGGAAAAAGTGAAATTTTTCCAAAAGGGAAAAAAGTTAAGTTTTCATTTCTAAATCCGGCACCCTCCCTGCCACGTGTCAGCACGTGATTGGTTGGGGTTGGGGGTTGCGGGGAGAAAAGTGAAAATTTTCCCAAGGAAAAAAAAAGGTTAAGGATCCGCGTAAAGCACGTGATTGGTTAGGGGCTGTGGGGTTGCAGGGAAAATTGAGAAAATTTTCCCAAGGCAAAATTTTCAAAATGTTAAGTTTTTATTACGGGCCCGCCCCTCCAAGGTGCCACGTGGAAACTTTTGATAGGATGAGAGGGTGGCGGGGCCATGGAAATTTTTAGGAAATTTTTCCAAAGTTCAAAATTTAAATTTTTCTAAGGTCGAATTATTTCATTTTTGGTTTGGGATGGCCATTTTGAAGTAAAACTTCAAATGGCCATAACTTTTGATAGGAAGCTCCATTTTAGGAAAACGAGGACTTTCCAGAAAATCTCAGAGTCCTCTTTACATAGAAAACATAAATTTTAGAATTTGGTAGAAGTTTTAAGGGTCAATTTTAAGAAATTGATCTGCAGGGATTATAATTTTAAAACTGGCAGTTTTTCCTAAACTTGCAAGTTTGTTCAATTTTAATTTGAACTCTTCTCCACTCAACATGTCAAATTGGACATGGAGGGATCAACTTAGGGAAGAATTAGAATGTTTTAAGTATGTCAATTTGATCAATTTATACAAGTTTTGAATTTTTTGACAATTGACGGGAAAAACAACCTTGCAAGCTCCGAATTGAAATTCTTTGAGTTTCAGGAGATTTATTCTTGACTGTTTCCAGTGAATTTGGATTCCTCAAGTCTTCTTAAGTATAAATTTCAAGTTTTTAATTTAATTGTTGAGTATAAAGTCGAACTGCTCATTTAATCCAATGCACATTACCAGTTTTAACTTTAAAACAGTGAGTTTACTTATGGTGATTTGTCTTTGTGGGTGAGCATAAGATTATGACTTAATCCATATCATTTCTTCACAATTCAAAAATTCAAATTCTAATTAAAATGCATCTCTGATTTTCAATTTTAACATGATAGTTTGTAAAGAAAATAACATTGAATTTCATTCCATAAGCATCTTCTTTTACATTCCAAAACAGAGATTCTTATTCCTTTTCAACAGATCTTCATTCATTGACAACAATACAAATTAATTGAAAATCAATGCTATCCTTGATTGATAATTCAAGTAAACTTACAACTGAACTTCTTTCCTACTGATTTGGTTTTCAATTTTCATTTCACATGCAAGGTACAGAAATTCTTTCACCTTTTCTTTTCCAAATAAAATAGATA
Source organism: Taxus chinensis (assembly GCA_019776745.2). Lineage (NCBI taxonomy): Eukaryota > Viridiplantae > Streptophyta > Pinopsida > Cupressales > Taxaceae > Taxus > Taxus chinensis. Next base: position 46,586 of record JAHRHJ020003517.1, on the reverse strand, counting down.
AGTATGATTCTTCTTAACATTTCTCAAATTGATTTACAACTTCTAATTACAAGGTATGCATTTCACATTTCAATATCAATTACATTCATCCACTTGAAGTGGGAAGGATTACATTTAAAATTACAAAAAGGAATGACTGTCAAACTGTATTCTTCTTTCTCCAAACAGCAGCATGCTTGATTTCTTCTTCTTTCATCTTTGATCACAACAAGGAAGGGGGAAAGGCAACGCTCTCCACCCAACCAAGACATCCAATGGGAAAAGAGAAGCCATCTTTCCCCATTGGCCCCCGAGCCCCAACCATATTGAAATGGAGCATGATACATCAACACATGGCAACAAGGCTTCTTTCACATACAAGCATATATTTTCATAATTACAAAGAAACACAATTTAATGAACATGTAGTTCTCAACTACAACAAGCAATTCAATCAAACAAAGGCTCCTTCTCCAAGCAAGCAAGCCAACAAGAGCAAGATCTATGGGGGTCTCCTTATGCCTCCCAAGTTGGAATTGGGCATCCACCAAAAGCAAACCACCATAAACATAATCAAATCCCATAAACCTTATATCTCCTCAACCCCTCCTTATGCCCCCTCCAAATTTATCCCTTATACCTCCCCCAAAGTAGGAAATGCAAGCTATTTCCTTTCCTAGGTGGATCCCAAACCAACACTCCCTCCAAAAGAACAAATGCCAATGGAAATCCCTTACGCCCCCCCTTTGAAAACCCCATAGTCTTCTCTTTTTACACCATGTCCTAGGCATTCTACCCATCCCTCAAAGAATGCAAACACAATACCATTCAAATTTTGCATGCTAAAAGAGGAAAAACAACAATTTAAAAAGATGAGAGCCTACCTCTCCATAATGGAGACTTGTTTCCAAAACAAACAGGTTCTTTGTTGCACAAAAACAGTCCCAAAACAGCAAGCAAATGCATGCAAATCAGTCCAAGCTTCTTCCACAAGAAAGCTCCCAATGCAAGAGAAATTTGACCCAAGAGTGAAATGGCAACTTTCAACAACCTCCAAATGAGGAGGAAATTCAATTTTAAAGGAGAGGATGGAGAGGATGATGTGGATTCCAAGTGGGATGCCACATCATTTTTCCTCATCCCAAAATGAAATCACATCAAATGCAAATACATCATAATAAATGTGAATGACAAAATTACTTACATACACAAACTCAACCCATACCCAAAAGGAAAATGCATTTAAAATTTGTAAGACAAGTGCAATCAAATTCTTTCATAAAATCATGTCAAAACATAATAAAATAAGTTGCTTTTGACTCTAAAATTATAATCATGGTTGGTGGAGGTTTTTGAGAGGTGTGGGACAAGTTTAACTTGTCCCACAAGCCTCCAAATTTGTCCTTCAAGGCCAAATTCGAATTTCAAAGAGGAAGGAGTGTTTGACCTTCCAAAATCAGCCTTACAACCTCTTACAAATTCATTACACAACCCATACTTGGTAACTTACACACTCTTCTAAAATGCATTAACTTCTATGACATTTATTTATGACAACCTTTTGACATAAGATTTATTTAATTACCATAAGGTTATAAAAATATATATAACAAATTTCATTTTCAACCAAAGCAAAAACATTTAATTTACATTCCACATCCCATTTAATTTAATTAAATGTCTCCCACATAATACTATCATATTTAAATAATTACAATTAAAATAAAAGCACATTACAAAATAAAATACACACAACAATAAATAAAAAGGGAACACATAATAACCACACACACATATGCCCCATGGTCACAAAATGGATGGAATCCTAACACAACACAACACACAAATCAACACAGTTGCCATGGTGACCTTGTTGATTTCACACTGAATTCCAATATGGTTAGTCTTTTCCCCCGACATTGTTGTGATTTTAACCTGCAAAATGTAAAATACCTCCTTCGGCCTCGTGGCCATATCAGAACATCCATTCATGATATATAACATACAATTAAACATCCAAATCACAACAATATCAAGATTTTAACATTTATCATTAAAATTCAATTTGTAACTATATCATCATCCAATAGATCTCTATACTAGAGCTATTCATAATATCAATGTCACATGTCTAAAATCAACATTGATAATCTGTCCATGTCAACTAGTATATCATCATCCACATAATAGTAATAATGTCTAAGGATGATCCTCAAGCATAATAACTGAATCCAGATCAATATTAATCCATAGTCTAACATCTAACCATCATACAATCAAAACATAATAGTGTCCATAATAATCCTTGATACATCATACTACATCAAAACATAATAATATCAAAAATATGATCAATAGTGTCAGGATTAGTTTCCTCAATAGTGTCCACATGTTAGAGTGGAATACTACAAAATGGTAATGTTGAATTTGTACTTTACCAAGCAGATGACTTCAGATTGGGATGCAAGATGGAGAGCTTGACCGTTTTGGTAAAAGTTACTCAACCTTTCTGAGGATTCACATGCAACATGAGTTGCAAGCATTAGGCTTGAACACTATGAGATTTCAGCTGTGCATGGAATGATGAACTTGACACACATGGTAAGTCGATTGACATGTTCACACTAGGTATGTGTATGCACTGGAAAGTTCAACATGCATTGGATACAACCAAGTCATGATGCATGGATAGTTGCTTTTGAGAATCCATTTGGTAGGAAAGAAATGGATAAGGGTATACATCTACTTGATGGCCTAGAGGTGACGCAATAGAAAGTACATTGATGGGGAGGACTCCTACAGGCATGGATCCTCCACCATAATGGAAAACTTGCAAATGGAGATTCTATAAGAGCATGCAGTGATGACCCCTCCCATGTTTTGAGAATTTTTCTTTAGCAGGTGTATGTATCTCTCTTGTTTGAAAAGAAGCTATCTATGCATTCAACAAAAAATTGGATGAAGGTGACAAATATTTTTAAAGGGGATCTCAGTGGTAGTGAACCTCCAGAGAAATTTTGTCAGTTTCGAGTAGTTGATTTTGAACCAAGATAGATCTGTAAAATGACTCCACCCATTCAAAAATAGTAAGGGAAAAGTTGGTGTTGATCCTTTTTTGATTTCAATGGTTCTTTGAATATGTTAGGGAACAAGTCCACACAATGCAGAAACCCCAGTCATTTATAATCTTTTGTGAATGAAGAACTCTGGAGTTTGATCCCAAGGATGAGAATGTACTTCATGATACAAAGGTCCAAATATGGTGTATAAGGATCTAGGATTTAAGAACACCTAGGAGTTATGTAGTTGGAGAAGGTAATTATGTTTGGTAGAAGTTTTCTTGAGTACACTTAAGAGCATGTGCCATTTGTTAAAATGCACTCCTTGTAATAACTATTCTGGTAGAGCCCATTGTAAATCAGTTGTAAACTATAATGAGTCATGTGATCAAGCAGTGTTGTCCAAATAATATTTCAAAGTCTAGTGCAAAAAAAGGACCTTTTATGGCTAGGAGGTGATGCAATCTAGAAGGTGTGACCATACATAGAAGTTGAAAATTACTCTATTAGAATATGGGTAAACTCATATGCGGAGCTTGAGTTTTTTCAGATTAAGGAAAGAAGCACCTCACAAGGCACAAGATGAAGAAAGCATACTGTGGTACAATCCTCGTGATTTTGAATCACTAAAGTTCAAATGACTAAGCTAACAATGCTTTAGAGTAATATTTACCTTATCTCATGTTCACCTAGGTACTTTATTTACCTTTATTGTATTTATCCTCACCCACTTATGTGTGTGGATATTTCTTTTATCTCATTTAGATATTAGGAGATATTATCTAGTTGTTAGGTATAGTTCTTTCCTTGATCTATGGTATTGATATATCCTTGATTCTTTCCTCATGATCTATGGTATTGACTAGTTCTTGATGACTAGTTCTTTCCTTGATTTAGTCTTGATCTATGACCTTGACTGGTTCTTATATTGTTATTCTTTGCCTATTTAAGCAAGGCCCATTTTCATTGTATTGCATTGAGTTCCATAATAATATATGATATTGTTGCTCATTTGTTTGCAAATATTTATGTAAAGTTATTCTGGCGAATTACTTTCATCTTATTGATCGTGGTGTTTGATTAGCATCTGTGTTCTTGGATTGATATGATCTGGTTATCGTTCCTTTCAGAATCACACAAAGTTAACAAATGACTAAGCTAACAATGCTCTAAATAATATGGCAGAAGAACTAACATGCATAAATATGGACAAGGAGGAAACTATTAGGGTCTTGGTAGAGGATAATAAGGATAAGGATTATGAATTCCAATGTCTTACATAAGAATCAATGAAGGTAGAAAAGTGTGCCATGTATGCCTTCAAAAAGTTTTTCCATATTCCAGATGCCATTACAAAAGCATAGCTCTGCTTGGATGAAAAGCATAAATATGAGCACCCTTCTGCACTTCTCTAATTATAAGATCCAGTACAGATGATAATACACAAATAAAAACTTGTGCAAGGGCTGACATAATAATCACTAGCTACATCACGAGATAAGAATAACACAACTATAACGTGTAAGATAGTGGAGTATGAGGTTTTGGGCACCATGATTAAGGATGTGCAAAAGAAGGTGGGATGGGAATTTGAGAATTTTCAAGACCTTGATTGTATCCTCAAGGCATAAACTACTCAAGAAGATAATGAGCTTAAATAGTAATAAAAAACCCATAACCATAATAAGGTTGGGCATAAAGAGATAATGACTGATATTGTGAAGAAGCAAGATGCGCTTAAGACTATGAAGGAGGCCTTTGAGAAAAGGATAAAGGTGATTGGTTCTTTAGTTTGTATGGAAGATGGATACCTTAGAGGGTATGACATCAGGAATTTCTAGGATTATGAGGTAGATAAAGGAGAAGGGTAAAGAAATAACCCCCAGGAAGGTGTCAGATATTGCTAATTTAGTACTAGATGCAACTACTAAGGCTACGTGTGTATAGAGGATCAAAGCAGTGCGCAAGGGGCACAAGCAGTGGGAAAAAAGGCCAATATGTGAGGTTGAACACATGCATTCAAAATATTAGGGACTTAGGAAATTTTCCATCAGGGATAAAAATAGAAAAGCATAGTTGAAGTGATGCCCAAGTAAATAATTAGAGAAAAGCACAAAGACTTAGCGATAAAGAAATGAAAACAAAAGCACATACAGATCAAGATAAATCAGACACATGGACCAAGCTAAAAATAGGGATTAAAGTATGTTATAAATTTATTCTGAGATATTATTAGGAAAACACGTGAGTTATTGTAAGCATGGATATTTTTAGGAAAGAAATCATGCAAACTATTTTATACGCACACCTAATATTAGGTAAGTGCATGAAGCAGTGAAGGGAAATTCCCCACCCTTATATATAGGTAGTGCCTTCTTATTGTAGGAGATTTTTTAATGGTATGAAAGAGTTAAGTTAGAATGGATGGTCTAACAGTCTAGGGTTTGAGTCTATTTGAGAGTGCGCATGGTCCAACACATGGATGTATTAGGGTTACTGTAATCATCTACTTTGTTATGTATTTGATTATGTTTTGAAATGGATAACTTCATTTGGGTTTCTAAATTGTATATGTATACGTACGGAGTAATGGGAATTCAAATCTTACTAATCATTCTTTATGTTGATTAAGTCTCCTTATTGTATGTGTTTCTACATTTTTTTGGTTATGTTACTTCTCTGTGCATGAATGGATGTTTTGACTATGAATATGATGAACATACATGCTAAAATTATCATAAGCATAAAAATGGATGTACCTATTGGCTTTGCATGCTTCATGTGAGCTTCTATAATTGTCTATATGAGATGTTAACACACCTTGCTCTAGTTTGGTTAAACAACAAAATACAATGCTTCACTAAAGAATGATGGGATATATTATGACTATGAAAGAGCAAAACAACATGATAGAGATGTGTGAAATCCTATTAGAGTAGGGGATCTTGTATTAATCCTAAGTCAAGTGTGAAGGTTGTGTAGAAGGTTTTCATAGCAACATGAAGATTATTCATAGTTCTAATAGGTTGTGGAGTATGTCAGTTATAAGAGGATAGTAAAATAGCATGTTTTGAGACTTAAACAAATAGAGAAGCAAATTTAGGGTTGTATTGAAGTGGTTGAAGCATATCTATGAGTCATGCAGGGTATGTGACTCTAAGTTTGTGTTTTTGTATTATAGAGGAATGTTATTAGCTTAGGGGAAGTGAAAAGTAGGAGTTTCATGTTGTGATTGAGATCTTAGAATAATACACATTTTGTATAAATAGCACTGAAGGATCATTTTAGGGATTTCATTCTTCAAGGTGATATGAAGTCAAGATATGGTTATGTTAAGCCTAATTTGTGATCCTTGTCAAATAGAGATGGACCAAGGAGAGGTAAGTTTCAATTTTTTAGCCTTGAAGTCATAATTTCTGATATGTGTATGAGATGTGTACATTCTTTCAAGTATTACTATAGTGTTATCAAGCCATGAAAAGACCAAAAACATATCTTAAGGAAGGATAAACAAGTTTGTAAATCCAAAATGGTAAATTTTTGTGATGTTTTCACTAAATAAGAAGGAAAAAATATGTTTTTATCCCAAATCATTATTGTTGTCATATATAGGTATTTTTTATGCTCTTTCCTAGCGGATTACAGTCATAAAATGCTTTAAAAGATACAAAATAGAGATTTAGTGAAGAGTAACATCTTTGTTAGATAGTTTTGAATAATTGGGTTGATGTTTCCGACCAATATGTGACCTTATGAAGGTGAGAAAGATTAATATTATGCAATTACATGTATGCTTTTTCATTAATGTAAAAAGGGTGAGAAGATTAGGTAGTTTTCCATCAATGACAAAGGCAAAGATTGTTAACATGTTGAGTTCTAGGAATTTTCATTGATGTAAAAGCTCATAAATGAAAAAGTTGATGATGGAGATGTTTTAGCACATGCTAAGTAGGTTGATGACATAGAGTATCAAGTGGTTTCATGATGTCATGAGGAGATTTAGTGATATTGGCTTGGTCTAGCAAGCCTAGTAAGGTGATCTAGGTTGTCTAGGTGATAGTGCATGGTTTGTGGAGATACATGGTGACTTTATGAGAATGTTAATGGTATGGAGATAATTTTTGGAGAGTTTTTATGCATTCACATGAGTCTTAGAGTACAGGTACATGTGGAAGACCTAGTCTAGGTGTTTGGAGGTATGAGGATGAGTTACAGATCCATATGAGATCATTGAGTCATGTAGGTAAGTGAGACATGATTTATTAAGGTTGTTTAGACATTTTGGAGAGGTTACTTAATGAATTATAATGTTGGTTTAGTTTACCCTACCTTAAACCGTACAAAACCCCAAATTATGGTCGTATAAATAAGATGAGTTGAGAATATGGAGACCTATTTCATATATGATTATGATTGGAGATGGTGCATAATGGTCTCATAGAGTTGTGAGAAACATTTGGAGTCATTTAGAAGAATAATTTGCAATTTATGTTTATTTTCCTGTGACACATTGTCCAATGTGAGACCTATTATTCCATCTGAATATAGAACCTTGTGATGTTCAGTCCATGAATTGTGTTATTTTCAGTGTGACCTTATGAACTTTAGTGATCATGTTACATCTATATATTAATGGATTTCAAAATAATATTGAGGTCATTTGTTCTTGACATATCCATGCATGCATAATGTTAATATAGGTCACTCTATAGTCTCTATATATGAATGTGCTTCCTTCTATCACTCCATTAGTTTCAATAATGAGAAATATTACATCAACCAAGTGCAGAATACTTGTATCCTCAACTGGTGGATAGTATGATTGAACTTATGTGTCCCTGAAAGACTCACTCCATCTTACTCATATAAGTTATGATTTTTTCCTCCTGGTCGAAGCCTTGGATCCCATTTTCCTTATTTTGTAATTGAGGTTATGAAGAAGTCTAGTTTAAGTACATTCTTGTACACCAAAATATTTGTTTAATAGATTGACATTAGTTTTAGTACTAGATTTGTACTATTCTTTATACCAAAATCTTTGTTTCAAATGATTGTTGAGTTTGTATATTTGTAAAGTGTGACAGTATATTATCCAGAATGGTTTTTGGGTGAATAAGAGAACCTTGTGGTACAAAGAGGCATTGTTGAGGCATGTTGAGGTAAGACTTCACTCAAGTTGTCTTGTGATCCTAAAGTTCAAATATTTCCAACCAACAAAAAACAATTCACTTTGTCATTTTAACCCAAAACCACAAGAAAATTATGACCTATTTTTATATATGTTCAAATATCCAGAATGCCTAGTTAAGAAACTCTTGAGTAGCTTCATGATTTAAGAATAACTGACTACATAGTGATTCATGCTTATTTAAGGTTTTTGAGAACATGCCCTGAAATCATCAATGGAATTCGTGAATGGCTTTAAATTGTATTCTAAGCTAGAAAAATGTACTCCCACAGAGGAGATGAAGCAAGTTGATCTCAAAGCTGTTTTTTGAGTCCTAGAAGGCTAAGTGAGTAGTTTCCCCACCTAGGGACATATTTAAAATAAATTTCCACTTAGATCTCAAAGAAAGAAGTAAACTAATTTCTGCATCCAAGGATTCAAACACCATGTCTCCATGAACGGTTTATGGAGTGATTATGATACCTTATGCCTCATCCAAACTGGTCAAAATTGTAGAAAAAATGCGTTCTTCCCTAGTTCTTATTTACTCACCTTTTCCTCTCAAAGCACCCAAAAAATGAAAAACATAGAATTCCACAATCCAAAGTGCTTTATCAAGAAATATGGATTTATAAATTTTTATAAACCTTTTTTAGTATATAGTGATGAATTTGGTTCTGTGACCCAAGCTTCCATTAGAGGTCATTGAAAGTGACATTAAAGGTGAACACTAGTTGATTTTCATAATCCAAATTCAATAATTCTTTAACTCAAAACAGTTTAGTGAAGAAGAAAGTTGGTATGGTTTGGATTATGGATGTTCATGAATCTCTATCACAATTCATTCATCTGATATAAAATTTTAAATTCCATAATTACCTGGTCTAATCAAACAAAATTTGAGATGTTATAAAGTGTTCTTGCAAAAAAAATGAAGTCAAGATATGAATAATTAAAACAATAATACCTGTTTGACCAAATTTCCTCAATTCTTGACCTAGCAAACATGCCACCAATGATGAAGACCCACATTCTACAAATCACAAAAAAAAAATTAAATAACCATGTATTATTATTATTTATGTCATTATATAAGGAACAACCAATGACCACAGTAGGAATACTGTGCCAATAAAAATGGTTATGGTCCCCATCACCAAAAACCAAGCCAAGTGAATACAGGTCATAAGTTGATCTTGCATGACTCTGTTTAGTGTGTCAAGAATTAATGATCTAATGGGCCCAATATGGTAAGTCAATAACCACAACAATGTCCCATCGTAATGTTACTCAGAAAATCAATCAATAGTATTAAAGGTTTAGGAATTATCTCCATATACTGTTGTTTAATAGGAAACCCATATAAAATTATAAGTTTGAATTCAACATATCATTAAAATCATGACCAGAGAGATCACACGACCCAAGTGTATATACAGAGTCCAAATATGAATATCCAAGGTCAAACAATCATATTAAAGTTTCAAAGTGTGTGACAGCAGTCGAGGAATGTTAGACAGATTGTGTGAAAGGGTTTGATACCAACTTCTAAGTAATAATGTTGTCACATACAAATTGAGCAATCTAGAAGGTCATAATAGTGTATTGATTTAGGGTCTAGAAGGAGATATATCAATGTTACCTAAGCTTGTGATACACACACATACATGACATATTGATATATCTAATATGACGATATTATTATCAAAATATCCTGAATAATACAACCATATAAATGCTCAAGGGGAGAATTGTGACTATATCAAGAAAGGGTTACCAAAAACATAGAAATATTCAATTTCGGTGCAGTTGGTTACTCACTAGTGGTTACACAATCTTATTAAGAAGATAGTGCATTAATATTCAAGTAGTTTATTTGTTGTGTGTAATCATTATTAACAAGTCTTTTAGTGGGTTATAATCCTCTCAAAGGTTAGCTCAACCACACCAAGTGACAACCTCGAGCTCTCACAACCGAAGTTAGTAAAGTGAAAATGGGAGAGGCACTACATCTTGAGATCCCCTTATTGCAGGGAATCTTCCATGGATGTGACCATAGTGTACTAAGATTAGATTTAGGAAAATAATTAAGGTAATTAAAGGACATCAACAATGACCACTCGCATTTCAGGAAAAAGGGATTGTGTTATTTACAACGTGACCACATGGGAGCCAAACAAATTTTTATAATTTTATCAATTTATAAATTTTCTATGAAGATTTATAGTTCATTATTCCATTCATTAATTTAACGTTTGATGTTTGGATAATATGGGTTTCCAAACTTGTTTATTTGGTTGGGGGTCCTCAACTAGTTTTCTCATACAGTGTATTTGAGGAAAGGTGCTTTGCTTCCTTTTATTCTTATTACCTTGGAGAAAAATTGTTCCATGTATACACAATATTATCGCTTGTTACCATGAATTTGGGATTTTAACTTTCCAATTGGATGCCCAAAACACTATGACATGCATTGACAATGCACATGAGGTCTAAGGCATAACAATAACCTAACCTCACAAAATAAATACCCCACTTTTTTACACAATTTCCTCACGACTACTCATGGCCAACAAGACAAGCCTTATACACCAACCATGGGAAGATCTCATGAAGTCTAAAAAACAATAGAACTCTATCACCTATATGCCTTATGCATATTTACTCTAGCCAACACAAATGGCACTATAGTCAATAAAATAATAACGAAAAGGCATTATGGATTACTATCTTATCCCACAGGTTTATGACTGCAAACCACAAATGTACCCATACAATGGTAGGTCCAAGATGAACATCTAATTGGAGTCAATGCACCAACAAAGGAGTCAACATCGTGACCTCTAATCATAAAAAATAGGTTCCCTAACATGACTCGTGTAAATACATGCATAAAATACAACTACAAATGTATCGGGCATTAACTGTATTTGAAGGCAACCTTTTGTCAGGACTATGTAATGGTCCTTAAGAGTAAGTTTTTACATATTTCTCAAGGTTGGGTCACTAACCATTTTGAAGCCCCATCTTTCAGGATTTTAGTAGAACTGGAAAGTTGGGTAGACTTACCAAGATCCCTCTACTCTGGACTTGTAATTTATGACATAAAATAAGAGGAAAATGAATGTTACCCTATGGCCCTAGGAACATGGAGATCCATCTTTTACCTCTGAGTTCTAAAGTCTGATATAGTAACCTATAGTTGCAAAATTACACAGCCCCATGACCCCCTCATATGTTTTAATTATTGTAGTCCATAGGTCCAATTTACTCCAATGGTGAACCACATGACCATCCTAAGCAATCACATCAGATGTATTTTGATTCATGGGTAGAACTCAACATTATCAACACTTTTAAAGATAAGTGGAAAAGAATGGCATCTTGGGATAAGCTTATTATTTAAAATTTTAAACTCCAAGAGGAATTTTAAAACTAAGAAAAATGCAATGGATAAATACTTTGACACTCTGCCCAAAAAAATTATTTTTATCCTTTTGATAGTATGAACTAGAAAAAAATGATGGATTAAAAATATGAAAATTCAATTCAGTTTTGGGCACATAGAAATAAGTCAATTTGGATCAAATTTTAATCATTCTTAAAATCACATTACAATCACTATGTGGCCTTTCCACATCCAAGTGTCCAGGGTTTACTCATCGATTTATTGGCACTTGGATATCAATCCTCCACTTCAAAAATCACATATAATAGCTTATAAAAACATGTACTATCTATATTCTTGGAAGAAATAGGGTCGAAATGGTCACCTCCAATACTTCTCCACATTAGCTCAACACATTCGCAACTCATTTAACTAAGGTATTATACTATAAGACAACTAGTTAAGGATCAGATTAGAGAGACTTATGTTACATGTATTCCATTCACTAAGCTTAAGGTGTACACACAACACAATATTGCAACTGTAGTGTATACGAAGTATAGATGCCAGCACTTACTAGCATGAATCATAAGCGGATTTGTTAGTCTATGTTTAGAAATCCACTTCTTGGGTCGATCATACTTTCATATGTCTTTAGTGGCTTGTTTCTGATGTATCAAGTGTTTATAATGCTTCCCTCAAGGTCAGTTAATGCATGGTACACAACATAAAACATAGATACATTACTACTAAAATGATGCATAAGCATAATAAGGTTCCATAGCATATTATATATGGTTACATGGTATAACATATAATGATCTCCATGTCTCTATGTCAAGACACCACAATTAGGTCATCTCATCTTGGTATAGGACCCCAGATAAAGTAGAAGGATAATTGTATTTCACCATTTTCTTTACATTTTTGAATGACAAAACAGATAGGGTTATGGGCTAGGAGGAATACCTGTTAAATGGGTTGGTTGATGGTTGTTGCACGTGTTTTGACTTCTTGATCCAATCCTGATTGTGAGAACTTCCTTTTGGTTAGGAGGAACTACCTGTAATAGAAAACAAGACCACAAAAGAGAAGTTAAATGATATATGGTAGTGGATTGCCTAGCCTATGCTAGTTCTAGGAAGTGTGATACTTCCTAGATGGCTGTCAATCCACTATTTAAAAAATTTAATGCCATAAATAAGTAAATTCCTACTGTAGTTGATATGATTTAGGTATCTCATTCAAGTACAATAAGAAAATCCAATCACAACAGGCTAGGCTATAGTTGGATCTAAAGGATGAAGTGACTGTCAAGGTATTGGGACTAGTTAGGGTCAGATTCTGGGTTGTTTAGGTCAATTGGTAGAAGATTTTTGGCTATGTTCATGGGTCCAGGGTATAAAACATAGAGACCGATGTCAGTCTTGTATGAACGATGACAGTTTAGTAATAACGACGATTGTGGTTAATTGCGGTATTTTCAATAACTCAATATTTCATGGTTTAGGGATTTGTCTGGGATCAGACTGAAGTGGGAGGAGTGGGTGTAAGTCTGGGGAGGTGTTGGAAATACTCAAAGGTGAATAACTAAGTCAGAATGTTGGTTTGGTGGTGTGGGTGAAGGGAATGGTTGAACTTACATGGAGATAATAAGCGATGGAGGGAGCGAACAGTGTCAAGTACAAACTAATGACAGAGAATGAAAAAAGCCTAATTATGAACTAAAATAGAAGAATGATGGTAGAGATGATACTTACTGTGATGCAAGTTTTGATGGCTGAATGGATATGGTTGTTAATCGGTTGATGTAACGAATGCTGTTTGGTGTAGTGGTAATGCTTCCTGGAATGTTATCGTGAATGTCAATGCTTCTGGATCTGTCCTGGATGTTGAGTTATGGATGCATGGGTGTATGAAAAGACCTCTGGTTCTTCTTACATGAACCTATCTTCTCATATTATTTCTCTTAGAATGTGCCAACCATCTAAAAAAAGGTTGTTTGGGTGAATAAATGGTTATCAATGAAAGGTTCCTTTCTTGACCGGCATTGGTTTAGGTCTTGACTTGCATCAGTTAAGGCAGGATTCCCTAGGTTTACTAAAATGGGTAGATATTTCTAATTTCTTGGGCCAAGTTGGTTTCTTCACACGGATCAGAATGGAAGCTTCCCTTCTAATGAGTGGGAATGTGGTTAGAGAAATTTTAGGCATTGCTTTTAGGGCTAGACCAAATCTTAGCTCATTAAGGCAAGTAAGACTTAGGTCTGTAGTTAGCTATGGAAACATGCCAAGAATAGGTCTAGGGTGAGGTGGCTAGGTGAGGTGTCTAGGTGAGGTGGAAATTAGGTCAATTAAGGTAATTAAATGATGAATATTGTGAGGATGGGTATTTAATTTAATTAAAATTATTAAATTAATTGTTAATGTGGGGTGAAAAGGGGCCATGGTTAGGTTCCCATGTTTAAGTTGGTTATTCGATCAGGGGCTAAGGGTAATGTAACTAAATTTAGGTGTCTACATTTACCCCTTTTTGTCACGTAGCTTGTATTGGTAAGAAATGTTGACAAAAATAAGATGTGGTTGCCCCACGTGTGGGTGAAGGTGATCCCCCTCAAACTAGGAGCTGATGAGGTAAGAAGACAATCGATGAGTGGTTTGATAAAAGGTGGATGTGATGTAGAGGAGCTTAGATGTGGGAAACTGGGGAAATGGGGTAAAGGTCCAAAACAGGTAATCAAGGTAAATGGGCTAGGTTCAAAGGTAGTGACATTCTAACACATGCACATGTATAAACTATGACACGGTACTAAGTTGAAGAGCATGCAAACTCTACATCGTCCAAGGTCGATAGGTTTATCCAACCAAGGTTGAGGTGATTCCCGTATCTAAGGTATAGGATATGGTGTAGAAGCACATCACATGTTAGGTGTAGGAACATTTAGGTATGTTTTAGTACACCAAAGGTTGGGTCAGGATAAACGACATGGCAATAGGCAAGGTAAGGTAATTAGGTCAAATAACACGGGTAACAGTGTCACAAGGTTTAATGAGCACGTGAGGTCATAGGTCATTAACAGTGTTCCAGGTCCAGGTAGCTAGGTCATGGCATGGGTAGGGCCAAAGCATGGGTAAAATAACAAGTCTCTAAATGTAATTACGGATAGGGATATGTAATGTAGGCTTGGAGGTAGGTTGCGATAAGGGTGGGTAAGGTCAAACGGTGGTGGGGAAGGGTAAATTTTGGTTAGAAATGGGGAAAGAGTATTGACAGGAGTATGACAGGTAACTGATACTGGTCATAAGGAATTGGTGACAGTCTAGGTAAACCAACCATGGTTTGCTAGGGCACATGACCAATGTTGGTTTCGGTATAAGTGACCATGGTGTGTTAGGGCACATGACCGATGTCGGTTTAGGTATAACCGATGCTGATCAGGTCGATGTGGGTATATAAAAAGGAAAAATCCGTATCATATAAATTCAATTGTACATTTTGGATTTTGTTAAAATGATGAGAGCATGATAATTTTGTGCTTTATTGAGAGAAAAGTATGTGGGGTTGTACTGAGCTGAGGTGTAGAGATCTAGTTAGAGAGGAGATCCAAGTATACGGCTCCAGGAGCTCAGGTGGAGGGAGGTGATTGGTAGAGAGGTTAGAGGTTGATTTAGACATGGCAGAGGTAGGAGAGGGTTCAGGTGGACCACCAACACAGTGGCCAGATGTGCCACCATAGAGGTGATGTCGAGATGAGGTAAGATCTAATCCTTTCGTTGTTATTGGGAATAAGAAGAAGGAAATGTAGAGGGGTAGAGGTAGGGAGGGTAAAATGATTGAAATTTGTGGTTAAATGGATGGTGTTATTTTTTTAATTTTCATTGTTATATAGATATAGGTGGAAATCAAGTGGATTAGGCATGATAGTGTAACATTCCAATTTTAAGACTCTAGAAACAAGGGATTTTTTTCTTAATTCATAATGTTCTCTATTCTAGATAATCATAATTTAGAACACTCATTCCATGTTAATCAATCTCATAATAGATAAACATATGCAGTTGTAAATGACTTAGTGAACTACAGATATCTCATTTCATGACTCAGTTACCAACCAATCTCTCATGTTAACTTAATTATTTAATACTATGGGTATACTATGTATACTTGGTTCTCTTACCCTGTTCTAGGTATTGAGTGTTCTATTTAAGAAATCTATCTAAATATTTGTTACCATATTCATTTGAAATCACATTTCTCAAACTAGGTGACGTAGGACAACGTAACCAACAGCTTGCGATACTTTGGAAAAACATTTCCCACATACTATTCATGTTACTATTCCTAGAGGACATACTCATATTATCAGAATACATCCTTCACCCCACTCATATGTTATCTTAGAATGGTCTTTACTGACTTTTGTTAGTCCACTTGTCCAAGGTTTGACCCTAACCCAAGTTATTGACATAATTTAGTATAGGGAACCACTCACGATGACCTAGGATATTTAGGAATACTCAGTCGACCTAATTCATTTGAATGTGCCTAGTTACCCTAAGTCATTTAGAGTCACTTCCTATGTTAAATCATACCCTTAACCTGATCTAGAGATAAACTAAGTTCAAGTCCAGATTTGAGTAGATCTAGATGAACCAATGCTGAAGGGTGTTACAACATGTCAACTGTAACACTGTATCCTCATGAAGAACCAAGTCTTCATGAAGGTACAATTCTATAGTTGGTGTGTACCAACATCTGACATAACTACCTCATCACAATTTACACACATCAAGAGGTAATTTCCACTTAATTATTTTTCAACTAAGATTAAAATCTCAACAACCTTTCATAACCCTAATCCCAATAATCCTTAAGGTTTCCCTCCTCATTTGAGTTGATTAAATAATATGGCACTTCATAAACTTATTATTTATTTTATGTTCATTAACATTTGCTTAACGTGTAATTAATCGAAAACAAAACAAAATCCATCATAAGATTTAATTAATGTGTCTCAACCATTCAAGTAATGTATAAGAACTAAAATAGGTTTCGTTATGGTAGACTTCATAGATATGAAATCTAAAGGGTTATCAAACTCATATACCATTCATTTATTTTGTATCCTTTTGAGAGGAGGAGAACCTTCATCTTTATGGTTAAGTACAGGGTTTATTATACCCTTATAAAATTCACACATCCTGACATTTTAACGATACGTTCATAACACCACAATAAACCATACAAGATTAGGTAAAGAACATCAATACATGTAACTTAGTAAGTTACATTCAAGTAAGGTAAATTCTACTAATTCCCATTTATCCAACCTATTCAATGATAACTGAAATAAGGATCCAATCAGATATGAATGACAACATCAAATATAGGATTACAAATTTCCTTCATATTATGAACAAGAGAATTGACATAATCAATTTAAGTAACTTCAGTCCTTTCAATTCATCATGATAAAATACACATTTTACAAGACTATGCATTATTGACATATTCATGTAAAAAACATCAAGATCATTAAAGAATACAAATTTTATTCCTTCAATACATCTCAATAATGAATTAGAATTCTCTATAAATGGTCTAGAATTTTAAGCAATCCATACATCATAAAAGTTATTTCCTTCTTTTATCACTTACGAATTCCATATACAAAAATTTCTAGCATGGGTCAGTTCATTGAACTGAGCATGATAAGAACTAAGAATTAAAATGACGTGCTTTCAACTAATTGTTTCATTAAACCAACTCTTCTTTTATGAAACAGTGATGTCAAGTAGAAAAATAAATCATAAGTAATAACAACCATAAAATAATAAAAATTAATCAATTTGAATAATATTTAGGGAAATATCATGATGTAATCAGAAATATACAACATGATATTAGATAAATAATGTTCCATCCAATACACTTATCCATATCAAATAAAAGTACCTTCTAATTATTTCCTTCACAATTCATCTAAATTTGAAATAAAAAAATTAACTTCACTATTTAAACAAAACATAATTACTTTTAGAAGTAGGAACCTTCTAACTTAGCATACAGGGTTTCATAAAAAGAAAACTATAGCCAAGCTCATTCCAGCTTCATAAAGGATTTAGGATGTATCATCTAACAATATAAGTAAATAAAAGTTTCATATATCAGATGTGACATCCTAATTTCTCAATTTAGGCCATACATTAACATTAGGATAGTATTTACTCAATGCACAACATCTCACATTAATATACTATCACAAATATTAAAAATATGTAATACAAGTCAAGTGAATAAACAAGTAACAATGACGACTACACAAGGTCATTGAAGAAAGTAATGCAATTGAATGAATTAAATCTTATAACAAGATTTACCTAAAAGAAGAAGAAAGAATGTGATAAAACAGTTGAGAAATTCCTTTATAATTTGGGTAACTCGAATCCCTATTCACAACTTCAGAAAAGATACCACAACACATATCCTCCTATAATTTCTAAAGGGGGAGTGATCAAACTTTACCTCAAAGACTAAAAGAGAAGGAGTCAATACTACATTATATCACACATGAAGAAGGTTGCAAAGGACAGATGCAGACCCAATCACAACATCCCCAACTCCTTTATAAAATAAAACACATACAAGAAGAGATTAAATAGAATGTGTGACTATTGCATTTGGAATAGATTTAAGAAAGCTTCCCCATCATGGAAAACTAACGACAATAATATTATACCCATATCAAAAGGATATGTAATGAAAAAAGTCACTAATTTCCATACAGGATAATTACTGTCTCCAACAGTCATTCCAAAACATCAAAGTTTTAGTCAAGGATCCATAGACTTACCATTCCTTCAAGACAAAAAGTACAACAATCAGCGAGACATAATCTTAATTGAATCCTCACAGAGGTGAGAGAAATACATCTTATGAAGGGATAGAGAAGGTTCCATCATGATTCAATTCCAAATAAGGTGTAACCCAAGATTGACATAGCTTAGCTACAGGCACACAAACTATCAATAAAAATGATAAAAATTCTTTTCATAACATTTCTATAGATAAGTTCACTTCACACTTCTATGAAATCGACAAGATAAATTATTCCATCCAATATTACTTAGAGATCAAATAAATGGAAGAGTCTAGAAACCCCTTATTTAGAATCAATTTAGTTAGTTCTAAATCAAGAAACGTCAACCACAAGTCTGAATATCATCCTTAAAGCTTCGTGATATCCCAATCAGGAAGGATTTAACAAGTTTACTCAAGCAAGATACTCAAGAGACTAACCTAGATCATAAACAGATATTCAAAACCAACAAAATCTATTTCAATAGGGAATTAGACAACAAGATAAACATATTAAAAGCTCAAATAGAGCTATGAGAATAACCCTAGTATTGATTCAGACAAAGCTGACTCTCACAATGTCCCCAACCAAT
This sequence comes from Taxus chinensis, assembly GCA_019776745.2. Lineage (NCBI taxonomy): Eukaryota > Viridiplantae > Streptophyta > Pinopsida > Cupressales > Taxaceae > Taxus > Taxus chinensis. The sequence continues at coordinate 27,542 of JAHRHJ020003517.1, read as the reverse complement.
CAGGACCTCATCTATTTATCCTTTAGTTTAGTACTCATGAACTTAAAGAAAGACACAGTATAATATTAGAATAAAATACTTCACACATAGGTATTCTAAAAAAGATAACATTGAAATCTAAGGGTCCAAGAACAATTATCTCATAGTTTTTCCATAAAAGAACTTAATTTGAGTGAGTCAGTTTGTAACTAAAAATTTTAGAGTAATAATAAAACATTCACTCTTTTTTTCCATACAAGATGAATCCACAAAAACATAGATTCCAAACACCTAATATTTGCTCAGCTCCCATCAAATACCGAATTCAAAGAATTGATAGATTATACAGTAAGTTCAAGAAGAAGGCATGTATTCACTATTTTTCTATACAAATTTGAGTTCACACAACTCTGAATCCAAGTATGCATATTCATACAGTTCCAATAGGAGTAACAAAACTTCAACAAAATAAAGAAGTGAAAATGAAGGATATTCATTTACCTTCTAACAACCCAAACTACAAACCCAGTTCGAAACTTGAAGCCACATTTCATTTCCATAAACCCCTTTTTGAATAGACAAGAAGGTTCACGTATGAACTTAACTACTCAAATCACCACAAGATTTAAGTTAGGATTCAACATCAAATAAATAGGAAAACAACCCATCTCCTACCTTATAAAGTAGAAATTCCTCAAAATAAAACAAAGATTTATCAAGCAAGAAAGAATGGTAATCATAACAAAATAAAAGACCGATTTATTTCATGAGAAAAAATTTGTTTTAATGAATACATTTAGAGAAAAGAAGATGACCTTAATGGATAGAGCCTATCATGTTTGATAGTGCTTCTGTCGATTCGAAGAATATTTCTATCCGAGCCTTCACAACTCCTTCTCTAAATGAAATCAAAAACCAAAAACTTCCTTCTCAAATACCTCATATAATTCCATTGGATCGAAAATAGTCCAAGGTAGTTAAAAATAGTAACAAATTGAAAATGGAACTACTGGTTTGAAGAACCAGATAGCTCCATGCAGAGAAAAAAATTAAAAAACATGAAAGGCCAAACAACTCCCAAAAAATCCACTCGCATGGTTTCCAAGGCAATTTTCTCATAAAAATTGATGACCATAAATGTCATTAATTTCCAATCTCCCATCTATATATCCATGCCACCACCATCTAAAGTTAGTGAGTCCAAATTCAAAGATAACATGCATTACTTACCTTACTTTAGTGATGATGCCAACTAGGATTCCCTCTAGTTTCCATGCCTCTATCAAAATGACAGTACCAAAATGTTTTAAATTCAAGATAAAATAAAATAAATGACTTAGAAACCATCACCACCATCTCATAATTTCCATTTAACTCCCCTTAGGTGCCTTTCCATCCTTGCATTAGTTTAGGATAGATATCATTAGCTTAGGATCCGACCTTAGGTTAGTTTAAAAAGTATTTACCTTAGGTTTTTAAACATTGCCTTATGTAAATTTTCCATCTTAGGATAGGCCATACTTCACACCAATTTATTTTCAGTTAATAGGTTAGAAATAAACCTATAGTTACCTTAGGTTATTTCCAAATCCTCCACTTTGTAAACATACAACTTAGGTTAGGATGCAACAAGATTAGTGTAAACATAGAAATAAGGTAGGTCTAGTTTACCTTAGGTTAGAATCCCATTAGGATAGATCTTAAAGATATAGGACTTAGGTTTTTACCCTCAATAGTCCTGAAGTAGACCTCCATCCTCTTTATGCTATTCAGCGTCTTAGAGAAATTTACAACAAGATCTGATCACACTACTTAGATAAAAATGTAAAGTAAGAACTTCCAATAAGATCAATGAAATTGTATAAATACAAGAGTTTAGTCCATTATTTCCTTCAACCTTTGAATGTCATTTTACCATATAGATCAGGTAAGAATAATTGGAACATACCTTAGATCGATGAAATTTATCAAGGTTTCGTTATTATAAATAGATAATTTGCAAACAACATTACCAGTTTACAACCTTTCTTATCTCAAATAGAATGGATTCCTTGCAATCAACATCATTTCAGAAAAATTAATCCAAGAACAGGAATAAATTATCGATGACAAGAATGATTTTTAACAATCAAAAGAATACAACTTCTTAGGAAAATTTAACAGTTTTCCACATGTGTTACAGATAGATTCAAGGTCATGTAGGCATGGTAGAGTCAGGTCTGTTTAGGGATGGTGGATTCAGGTCAGTTTAGGCATGATGGATTCAGTTGAGGTAGGCATGGTTGAGTTAGGTTGATTTAGGAATAATGGAGTCAGGTTGATGTAGGCATGGTTTAGTTAGGTCATTTTAATGTCCAAGTTGTTGGTAATATGAGATACAAATGTTGACATATAAACTGGGTATGGTTTGTAATTTCCAAATTTGTGCCATAATGGAAATGTGAAAATGATAAATGGATGATTTGATGATGTAATAAATTGTGTATGAATTGATGTTTATTTGGTTTAATTTCCAACTATTGATATAAAATGGAAACTAACTAGAGTAGAATGTGAATAAAAAATGGAAAGGGGGGAATTGGTTAGGGTAAAGAGTGGTCGAGCTAACCTCTAAGAGCGCCATGACCTTAGAATGCTACCTACATAGTCCTGGAAAAAAGGGACCTCAAGCCGATGTATTTCTCCCATAAGCTAGGGAATATTGTGATGAAGTAAAGGAATTGATTGATAGGTGTTTAGGTATGGGGGAATGTAGGTCATGGGAATGATTGAGTTTAGGTCATAGGAATGGTTAATTTTTTGGTCATAGACATGGTTGAGTTTTAGGTCATAGACATGGTTGAGTTGTTTTAAATAGAGGTGTCGATGATTTGGCCCTATATAGGATAATCAATAAGTAATGAGGAAGGTGAATGGTAAGAGGTGGTAAAAGAGCCACCGTGTGGAGAAGGATCAATACGATTATAGCATACCAAATATTTTCTTATGAACATAATACCCTAAAGGCGTAGCATAATTGACTATTCTAAGGGTGAAAAAAGTCACATGATCATGAAAATTCACATTTGTGGAAAATACCTTGAGGAGGTAGAGAATTTAGAGAGAAAAAGGCAGTGAGGTGAAAGAGGATTTTTTAGCCTAACTTGGTGTGAGACAACATGTCTTTTTGGCAAGAGACCCGAGATCAAAATAGGAAATTCCATGACGAAAAAGTAATCATTTTCTTTGTACTTTTATTTTTATAGACTGATCAATGTGGTAAATATATGTGGAATGAATAGAATATCTCCTTGAGGTTTTTGAGAAGCTGATCAATGTGGCAAGCTTCATAATATTTTTATTTTATTTTTACAAGAATACTCTTCTTTTGTGATAGACTATGTACAATATGGCTAGGTTTGTATAACTATCCTTCGAGGGAGCAATCTATTTATAGTAGCAAGATAGAAAGATTAGATGTCCCCCTTTTTTTTGAGGGAGTCATATTTTTCGTTGAAGTTTGACTCAAGGAATTTGAAATTGAAAATCTCATATATTACTTTTGAATTATTTTTGGACTTGTAGGTCATGGACAAGACTATAGAGAAGTATAGGCTTCTTTTATGAAGACAAAACCATAACACAAAAGGGTTAGCTATGGAAGAAAGGTTTTTAAGTGGTAAACAACCATGGGATTTCATCCTGAAAAGGAAAAAATGTATCCATGAGAATCATGTCATTAGTAGAGCCATGGTACTCATATTAAAGATAAGGCTGAAAAGGTGACGAATAACCACATGATTCTTGTTTAGTCACTAATGTTTTAAAATAGGTTAATGGAATGTAAATGGTGCTCAAGGGGACAATCATTTTTTAATAGAAATAAGGTGATGTAGGACTTGATTCAACAATAGAATGGTCAAAGATGCAAGGCATTGAGGGGCTCAGGTTCAAGTTTACTTTCGAGTGATGACAAATGGTAATCACCTGATCCATAGGTATGAGTAACAATATAGGGTCCAAGCCAATTAGGAGAAATTTTTCCCCGTTTACTTTTCTCTTCATTTGTTACATGTTGATTTTACTTCAGGACAAGGTTGCCGACCTAAAAAAAATTTTCGTGAACACGTTTGTCTTAGGAAAATTTGATACGTTTTTGATATATTTAGAGATGGTCAAGAGCATTGAGAAGACATTCATCTAATAACTCAAGCTGTGCCAAATGATCTTAGTGAAATTCATCATCATTGAGCATGTCTTGTAGTGAGATGTGGAGAGATGGAATCTAGAATTCAAGAGGTAAGACAACCTTGGTACCGTAGACTAGAGAAAAAGAGGTGGCTACAGTCAAAGTGTGAATACTTGTAATGACCCGTTTATAATTCTTTTTTTTCTTTCTCCCTTCTTCTTTGACGACTGTGTTGCTAAGTATTTAACATTGTTGTGACCTGTTATTATTTTGTTTGATTTTCCCTTGTCATAGAGAATGATTGGAATTCTCCCTCTTCATCTTTCCTGCTTGTGTTGGTTTCGACATTTTTTATTGTTGGTCCGTGCAATGTTCCTCACGATTATCCTATTTAAAGAAAATCTTGTTCTTTCTTTCTCAATATTTCCTGTTGATTGTTATTAATATGATTAATTATTATCATTATTTTTATTTTAATCATAAAAATAATAGAAAATAATAATAATAAATTGGCAAAGGCATGCAATTACAGAGTTGTTGAGAATTAGACTTGGATCATAAAAAAATAATAGAGAAAAGTTCCAAGTGTCATATAGGAACATTTGATGCTTGTCTCCCACCTAGATGATAGTGTCCTACAAGAAAATAGGTCAGTCTCTTAGTTCAACAAAGTTTCTATTAGTTTACAATACAAATCTACAATATCAGAATTTTAGCTTCAGTTATAGAGTTCTGTCATTTAGCTACAATTTAGTTACAATTTTTTTATAATTTAGTTACAAATAGATTACAAATATCGACGTTCCAATCGACAGTGGCACTTATCATTTGAGAAGTATAATAAAAAGAGATAAAATATATGTCTCTCCCCAACACTCTTCTCTTGGCATGAGATTGCTAAAAAAACTCGTCCTTGGTGTGAGATTTCCCAAAAAGCTCATCGTTGGCATGAGATTTCCTACAAAAATCATTATTGGGGTGAGATCACCCAAAAAACTCATCCTTGGTGGTAGACACTCAAATACGTGGCTCGATGATTTCTTGGTTTGGAATTGATCACTCCATAACCCCAACTGGTAACATCTCCAAGATAAACAAGACAAATTTATATCCTATTCTTTCTCGTACATTAGGGGCACTCTTTCTTTAGCTACTAATTTTATACACATTTTACTCTAATTTTTCATATACTAGACTTTGAATAATTGTTTGATCTTATTTCACATGTCTATCCTAACAAACAACAAGATATAACTCACATCAAGAAGCAAAAGATCCAACACCATGTTAATACATATACGATTCACCCCTAGGGTGTACCTCCTTTTCCTAGTTACCACACTTCACATTACAACTGATTCATGCTACACACCTCTTTTGATAATAAAGTGTGCATCTTCTTTCTACTTTATGCTATCGATTATTCACTTGATAGCATAATATGTGGGAAAGTGTAGACAAAACATATATGCACTCAGGTACATTTATAGGTCCTAGAGTAAACTAATGTAGAAATCATTCCTTTGTAAGAAAACTAGTGGTTGACTACTCCTTTTTAAATTTTGGTTTTTAACCTCTTCTATTTTACTCACTTTAAACATCTTATAGTTCTATTGGTATTTGACTAGTTTACCTTTTCATAGCCTTAGATACTAGCGCCCAGTCATGAAATAAGTTCCCATGTGCTTATGTCCTTCCCTTTCTTCTTCTTAATCTTTTTGGTCCTTTTCAATTCTTGGTCACATTTTAACACTTTGGGTTAGCCTTTAATTTCTCAATTACAAAATTCAAACAAGGGAATGATATCTATGCTTAAAACTTACTTCTTTCAAATGAGGGAGCAAACATTATAAACATTATCTATCACCACCATGTTTTCAAAAATGTAGAAGAGAACCAAAAAGTACATATCTAACATATTCATACAAGGGGAAAAGGCTGCATTGCTCTACATACAATGAATAGGAGAGGAGTTCATTCTATTCCATTGTAGACATAAAATCAGGAACTTGGGTACATTTCTAGGTCCTAGCAACATGTACCACTATTCTTATGATTTTTAAGTGTAGATAGACAATCACGCATGTTGGGTAATGACCTAGTCCTGATCTTATACTACTATTCATATGATTCCTAAGTAATAAAAGAACTCATTAACGGATGAATTTGGAAAACTTTATTTTCTTTCTATTACTACTTTTAGTCGTGCACCCTTATCTGGTCAGTCTAACCTTTTTCTCTTTAGCATTTGTCATCCTATACACTAGTGCCTAGCCAAGGCGCTAGTGTTAGGAACCCTCATTCCCTCTTAGAACCCCTATCCATTTGAGTGTATTATCTTTTTAATAGTCAGCCTTTTCAGGGTTAATTACAATATTCAATCGAATGAATAATATAAATATAAAGTTATGTGATCATAATGAAGGACCAAGAACTAAACACTATCTATCACTACCTAAGGTTGTATCCATCATGGTATCTAAGATCTCCATTTACATCCATCTAGCTCCATCACAAGGGACACCGAGGATGGTATTTTTCATCACACTTCATAGGAGGGAATTTTATTCTATTCCATACACACATTTCTTACATTATACATCTAGCTACTTGCTCACTATCCAACTGCGGCATGCAAAAGAGAAACCTATGTAATAATTCCACACACATACACAGAGAAATACATTGGGTTTGAGATGTAGTATAGAGCTCAATTGGAATTCCACCATTTTGGCATCTAAGGACAATCCAAACCCTCATTTTGCATCTTTCTTTTTTAGGATTTGATGTCTATTTGAGGGTTTTACAGGTTCATTCTTCTTTACAGGTTTCGAGTGACCTCGGTGATCTTGGTGCGACCTTGGAGCAACCAAAAGTGAGTAAAGGTGATTTTTTTTACACATTAGAGGAGGTTTTTAAAGTATTTATATAGTCCTAGGTGCCAAAAAATAAGTCTAGGGCACCTACGGATGCCCATGTCCCTCTCCAAGCACCCCAGTCCAACGTGTTTATGTAGTTATGTATTTTCTTGTGCTCTTGTGTGACGCTTCTTCATTTTTATTCAGATGGTTAGATATTCAGGCCAATTAGGATTTCATTGTAAATTAGATAAGGTTCTTTACCCTCTCTTTTTGAATAGGGTTTCAATATTTATTTACTTAGTTTCTTGGGTGTGATTATTGTACTTCATTTTCATTTATTTAGTGGTGCTAAAGTATTTGCATTAGGCATATATATTTATACTCTACCTTAATCATTTTGGTGAACATGACTCAATGGAATATGTTTGGATCCTCATTTTGCTTCTATCATGGGTTGTAAAGTTCATGAAATTCTTGTCTCATTTACTTAGAATACATCTCGATTGATAGGTTATTCTACAAAAAATCCTTACACTCCATGTGCCTTCCTAAAGATATTCCACCACATGAAATAAGTCCTATTTTCCATCATCTATCTGAAAAATATAGCCTTCATGAACCTCTATCCAATTCACCCATATCAGAGTAAATTCAATCTTTGCATATTCTATTTTATGAAAAATATCAAGATATAGAATCTACAATTACACCTCTCAAATTTGAAATCAAACATCTTAAGGACACTTCTCAGGATAATGTTTGATCTCCTTCTACATCTCATCTTCATTCTATGTATTCTATATGTGCTCATATTACTGAACCTCAAATTTTTCTATTGTCCACACGTCTCAAGTTTAATCTCAATGCTAAGCAACAAGATATTATTCTGTAGCTCATACCTCATCAATTAATGAAATTTCCATCTGCTCATTTTTATCCTCCTTATCGACTTGCAAAAATATCAAGGTCACCCATATTGTAATTATCACCAGATCAATTTACATAACGACAATTACCGCTACAATTTACAATGAATAATTAAGCATCTAGAGCATCAGGGTTTTATCTAATTCACTACACAACATCCTGTTGCATGCCCATATACAAATGCTATAGCAAAATGGGATCCTAAATCTACTCCTTTTACTTCTAATAAGCATCAAACCACCACTTCTATTTTTGCTTTTACGCAATGTCAAGTGTTTCCTATTTAATCCACTCGACCTCTTCTTAAGGATGGTCCTACTTCTTTTACACTCAAGCTATCTGTGACATTACTGTTAAAATTTGAGGATTCTAGTAAATGCAAATTTAATGAACTTAAATATTATATAATGTTACAATAAATATTTAAATAATCTTTTGGAATAATCTGGTCAAGAGCAGAAATTTCATCAAGCAGGTCAGTAAATGGAAAGTGGGGGATGGTAGGGACATAAACTTCTGGGAGGATAATTGGTTTAATGGAAATCTCATGGATAGGTTTGGGACTATTAAGGACAGTCTTATAAGCAAGTATGGCATTAAAATCAAGGACTATATTGAGGGAAATGGTACCAGTAAAAATTGGAAAAAACTTACTGTGGAGAGAAATGATCTGATGCAAATTATTTCCTCCCTTCAAGATCAATTAGATCTTATTCCATTAAGTCAGATGGATTCCAAAGATGAGCTGGTATGGAATAATTCCAATGATGGGAATTACTCTATCAAAACTGGATATAATAATTTCTTCCACAGTAGTCAAACAGAGTTCAATTGGAATAAGATTTGGATGACTGAATTAACTCCTTTGGCTAGCTATTAGAGGTAGGATTCTTACCACTGACAACCTGATGAGAAGAGGATTTATAATCCCTAATAGGTTCCATCTTTGTAAGAAAGATTCTAAGGATATCAGCCACTTGTTCATACATTGTGAGTATGCTACCAAAATATGGAGTTTTGCCCTCTCTAAATTTGAAGCTCTCTGGGTGGTGCCAAAGGATATAAATTAGCTATGGATTCAATGGAACCCACCCTTTAGGCATTGTGTTGTCAAAAGGATCTGGAAGTTGGTTATCCCTCATTTAATCTGGAGGATATAGAAGGATAGAAATGATATTATATTGAAAAATAAGAAGCAAAACTATAAATTTAGTATTGGTAAAATTTCTAATGGTATCAAAGAGAATATTGCTAGATTTAAACCCCCCAAGAAAAAGAGATATCCAGAGAATGAAGAATACATCTTATCCAATTGGCAGATTGGAACTATCAATAGTCGAAGCAATCCTAAGAATAGCATTGATAGATCTTTGATTAAATGGCATCCTCCTGATTTTAATTGGTATAAGTTGAACTTTGATGGGGCCTCTAAGGGGAACCCTGGGATTGCGGCAGGGGGAGGAGTGATACAGGATCATAAAGGTAAGTTGATTGCTCCGTATGTTGGGAAAATGGGAATTCAAACTAATCATTTTGCCAAAGTATTATCTGCTCTATGGGGCCTGAGAATTTCCTAGACTCAAAATATCTAGAACCTAATTATTGAAGGGGACTCCCTAAATATCATTAATCTCCTTAAATAGTGCTCATCTCCAAGTTGGAGCATCAAGGATTTTATCTCAGAGTCCATAAGTATTTGTCAAAAATTCAATAACATCAAGATCATGCATACTTACCGGGAGGGTAATAAATTGGAAGATGCACTGGCTAATTATGGCATTAATGTTAACCACATTGTTTGGGATAATAATAGCAACCCTAAGCAGCTTCAAAACACCATTCATGCAGATTTATATACGCACGCAATATCTTGAGCTGAGTTATGATTATTGGGTGGGGATCAGCATCAATAATACTTCAACACGTGTTGACTTAAAAAATATGATTATGCAAATCATGTCAAATAATCAAGATAGTGTGAAGTATATGGGGAATTCCAAGTTGAGTTACATTGATTTGAAAATCGCGCATGCGGGATGCACTGTGTCTGCTAAAAGTTGGATACAAGGCTCCACGGAAACTGAAGAGAGTCGTAATGTGATTGATGATAGGGAGTGGGCTAACAAAAATACCATTATTCCCACATGTGATTTTTGTCAGGCTCAGATCAGCAGACACGGAGCCATTCATGGGAAAAGCAACGACTCTCATTTCCAACATTGTACGGATTACAACAGTAAAAAGCAAACTGGCTTCAACGCTCACAAGGATTTGGGAATTTGTTGCAAACAGTTAAGCATAGTGAAGATGGGGGGTCCCCCTTGCCAAATTGAACCTAGTGCGAAACTGGACTGGAAAGATAATATTGAGCTATGGAGCATACTCAGCAAGGGTGGCATCACCAACTTCATGGAGAAGGTGCAGGGGCATGATCAAAGCATCTCAGTGTGTTTTGCAAAGGATTGGAAGGAGTGGACTGTGGAATATGGGGGGCAGAAGATATTGGTCAATGAGGAACTTATTGCTGAAGCGACCGGCCTAGGCTTGGAGGGATACCATTGTTTTAACAAAAGGGTCGACAGAGATGTTGAAGAGAGGAGATTTTTGGAGGGAGCTAAGAAGCTTATCTACATTACAGTGGGCCTGCTTGTTAGCTCAATCCCTACACCTTCTGATGAGGTTACTCACATGATGATACGGTTCATTCCCTTGGAAGGAAGGTTTGTCATTGTACCTGCTAAGCACCTTATCTTTCTTAACCACTTCCGTAGGAATCGCATGGTTTGTTTCCCCCATTACTTGCTGAACTCTCTTGAGAACTCCATTTTGGAGTTTCAAAAGCATACCCGGGTGGTTCCTTTACAGTAGGGGCTTATTTTGATGCTGCATAAATGTTGTCTTCTTAAGTATCCTGGTCTCCCATCCTCTCCTACTCAGTTCCCCCTCTGTCGGGTTTTGTTGTTGCTAGCCCCGTTTCTCCATTCTCTGCCCCTGCCACCATTGTTGTCACCCCCTACCAGCCATCCAGGCTTCTTCTTCCATTCCCCCTACTGCTGCTCCCGCCGCCCACTTCACCTCCACCTCTGCCAGACCGGTTACCAGGGCTTCTAGAAAGCTTAACCTTGAGACCCTTGCTGTGGAGAAGGGTTCTCAGGATTTTGAAATTGCTCATGACTTTCTACATATCAGTAGTGCCATCCCTCGGGAAGTGCAATTGGAAAGCCCTACTAAAAGGCTGGAAGCCTTAGAGGTAGATATGAAATTGTTAAAGGATGAAGTTAAAAACTTGACAAAACAGAAAGGAAAGAGGAAGAAACAAGGAGGAGGAGGACATGGATAGCAGCCAAATTGAAGATATATACAAGAAATTGTACTCCTTGGACTCTCGCTTAGGGAAGGCCAAGACTAGGCATGATTACAACATTGCCATCTTTAGGGCAATTGAGGAATTTATTGAACAGCAGGTTAGAAGTGTCTCCAACCTAAGTGGAGTGTTGGCAACTCTTTGGGGTACTGATAAAGAAAGAAAGAAGACCTTGGAGCAGCTGGATCCTAATGACGCTACCCATATGACTACTTTGGGAATGTTTAATTCCTAGAAGAATATCAAAACCCATCTTAGACAAAGCTACTAGGAAGTAGCTGCAGTTGATTCTACTGTCCTTATTTGCTTTTTTTTTTGCTATTTTTTTGTGGATCCTTTACTGCTTTTTTGCAGTATTTTTTCTGTTCTATCTTGTTTTAGTAGCTGTTTTTTAGCTACTTTGAGCATCATTGTAACATTTGGATTCTGATCCTTTTCACTCTGGTTTTCTTGCTCATCCTAGCTTTTAGGCCTTCTTTTGTATTCAAGGGTATAGTCCGTTTCAAAAAACTATTTGCCAATAATAAAAAAAAAATGTGTTTAAGTAAAATAAAATGGGTTGGATAACTCTTATCGAAGCTAAACAAAAAAAAATATACACAACAAATTAATGAAAAGGTGACCTACTTGAGAACAAGCAATTCCTTAAGTAATCAAAGGCAGAACTATCCTTGCAAAATAAAATTTTATAACTTGCTAACCCTAGCTAAGCTAGCAAACATTATCCTGCTATGGTGAATTATTAAACGAGTTTAAGGGAAATCAATGGTTAGTAGGACTGGAAAGATAATCAAATTTAATAAGTAGGAGAAAAGCAAATTAGAAACCACGAAACTTATATCTCAGCCTTGTGGAAGGTAACTTGTTTTCTTTTGTAAAAATTATTTAGTGAATCCTAAGTAAAAACCTTTAATAATATATGGATAAATTCTCAAGCTTCAATTAAATCCTAGTAATAACTAATGATGTCTTAAGGATGAATTCAACTTGACCTCCTTCCTTTAACTTTTCCCAAGGTGCCATGTAATCTTCTCTTAAGTTTGTTGAACGCGAACCAATGTTGTCTTAAGGGCATAAATGAGTTCTAACAGCGTAAGTGTGAATAGATGGCCTTGTGGAATTAAATTACCTCATTTTTCTAAATAAACGAATTAAGCAAATAAAGGTCATAATAGAGAAGACTTAAAACAAAATTCTCTACAGTGTATAAGAAATAAACTTAGTTTTGTAAGATGAATTGTGTGAATCATATCTTGAGTCTCCCTGAAAACATAAGCTAAGAGCTAAAGGATGTTTTATTAAAGTAAATAACCTTCAATAATTTTCTCACTGTGGTATGCCCTTACCTGTAAGTGTGTTATGTGGTGGACCTTCCTATGTTGTCTTGTCAAAAAAAAAGTTAAAAAAATGGTATTATCCTTGATGGGTGTGAACATGTGGCGTGTTACCCTTGTGGTCATCCTTGTATCAAGTTGTTCTCAGAGATATTTGTAACCTTGGTGATGGACATGTTGTGTCGTGTTTTAGTGTCAAGCAAGTCAAAAATAAAGTTAGCCTATATTTTTTTTAGTGTGTTGTTTAGCGTGTGTCGAAATTGTTGGGTCGTTACACAAATGGTTTCAGAGCGTAGGTTCATGCTTTGAACCTATGGGCCAGATTAGAGTCATGATGGTGCTGGTAATTATATGATAGTTTTGCATGTAGATGAGGGTACTCCTTGAAGGTGGTTTGTATTGAAAGAGTATCATAGTTTTATAAGTTTTTTGTGATTGATGTCTTAATTGTGATATTGAGTGGCCCCACTTGATGTCTATGTCACTTACTGTGTATTTCTTATCATGTTTAGGTCTTAGCTATTTAGCCACTGTTCTCTCTACTTGGGTGTGGATCCCTCATGAAAAATTCACGTGTGAATTAATACTTGTGATGTGTGAAAAGAATTCTAATGTTTAGATCTTGTCTAATATCAGTGTCCTTGTTGAACATTAACCTGGCTTAAAACAAAGTCTTTGATATGTGGGTGTGTAGATATGCTTGTGTGTCTTTTTTGATTTAAAGTGAATTGAGTTGTATCATGATGTTTCCAACCATGTGTTGATTGATCCTTGTGTGTATTTCCTTATGTATGTAAAGGCCCTAAAAAAACTGAGTATGGGTTGGGATGTTACTATGTTCATCATATCTGTGATTGTGTAATGAGTAATGATTCTAAGTCATGATATAAGGTGCAAACGGTGAGTGTATGCACCCTATTGTACAGTGAATTTTCACTTTCTGTTCAGAATGTGCTATCTTCCTCGTATTAGCTTCTCTAGATTAAAAAATAAAATGTGATCTACCCTGTAAAAATTGAAGAAACATAAGAACGTACACATTCTTCAGTTCATGTTTTTACCACCATTGTGTTAGTGATGTAGTTGCATGCTATGTTGTGAACCTTACTCTAACCGACCCTAAAATCGGTAAAAATGTATGTTTGGAGTGAGTAAAATGTGTACCATTGACCAGTCACTCGAGCTGAGTATTACATAAGCAAGTGGATCCTTACATAGGCTGAAAACCTCACTCCAAAATTTGCCTGTATTGGTATGTGTGGCATTGCGCAAAGGGTATTAAACATTCTATGTTTCTAGGACAAAACTTAGAAAACATTCGATGGTGACTTGTAGACCATGTCATTCACTTCCTGATCCATGGTTATTGTATGGATTAAAGTCCTAAAATCATGACTATGTTGAGCCTTGTTCTTAAGTTGTGGTGAGATGATTCAGATTGAGATGATAAGTTGTACTATTGATATGTTATTTTAGAAGCTGAGGCTTGATATTCTATAGTGCTAGCAACTCATTGAGTACCCCTTGTGGCCAGATAAGCCACATAAATTATCATAATGTGACTTAATATATGTATTTTATTCACTAAATTGAAATTTTTCTTTATTTTTGCAAGGACCAGCAATTTTTCTTATTTCCATGCTTTAGATTTTGGGTATTTCTTTGGTTATCTCATACTAACACTAAAATTTTTGCACTAACTATGGCCATTTGGTGAAATTGTTTTCCTTGGTTTTGAATCTTCTTTTAAATTTGTAAGTATTTTACAACCTTGCTCAAGGCTTAAACACAGGTTTGCCACTTGGCATTTTAGAATGGATTGTAGAATATGTTGGTTCTATTATCAACATGTGTGGAATAGGGTCACGGGATGCACCATGGAATGGTTGGACCTATGGACCCACTTCTATTGTATGGGGGTACTACCCAACAATGAGTTAACTAGATAACTAGTGGGTTGTGGAACCAAGTGTTATTATGTCACTTGGATTAGGAGTGTCACAAACCCTATGTGTCTTGGGCCATGGGGACAACTAGACTCCTTTACACAGTTTATGCCAATGTACAAACAATTTTAAAAATTAAACTACTTGGAGAGGAATAATGAGCTTATGAGGGAGGCATAAGAGATTTGCATATTTGTGTTACTGATGCTTTAGGATATGCTGATGTGTTATGATGTTTTGGTGATGTGTTATGACATATGTGTAACTCATAGCAGTTGGATATATTTTGTGATGTTGTGATATGGCAGTGATGCCCTTGTGGACACTTGATACTTGAAGCTTTTGTTCGAAGTTATGTGAATTTTACATCTGTGGTAATTGAGGGAATTTTGGATTTGTAGTACACCTTGTTCACAATATTAAATTTTTCAGTCATGGTTGTGTGACAAGTACCATTGTTATGTGGACCGTGCCTGTTCAGTTCCATATTGGATGGATAAAATCTTTTGTGGTGTAATACAGTCTTGAAGTCTGTAATTGTCATGTTTATGAATTTTTGTAGTGTTTTTCTGACCCCAGCAAGGTGTTGTGTAATAGCAGTCTACATGTTGGGCTACCCATTGCAAGAAAGAATAAACTATAAGACTCTTCAACAATGAAATTTAAAGAAATTGAATTAAGAATAATGTCCCTAATACTAACAAGAAAGATTAATGAAATAGGTGAAGTAAAAGAGAACTGTAATCTTCATAGAACACATGAAATGCTTAGCAATAATCTGCCAAATTTTCCAAGTCTACCCCGTGACCATGCTTTTACATAGTAAAATTTTAACCTTAGAGTGTACCTTTTTATATATCATGTTCCTTGTTGCTCCACAATTTCCTTTCCTACATTATAGCAAAGTACATCAAAGGGATGATGTTTTCTTAAGGGGAGGAGAATATAATGCCCACGTTTATACCATTCTATTTTTTTTTTCCCTTCTTCTTCAATGATAACAGTTGCTAAGTGTTTAGGAGTTGTTGAACCCTGTTAAATTTTTTTGGACCTTGTCATTGAGAACAATTGGAATTCTTGTCTTCATTTTCCTGCTTGTGTTGGTGTCACATCAGTTTTTTGTTGTTAAGCCCAAGCATACTCTAGAACCCATTGCTCTACCCTACCCTAATACAAATCAAAATCCATGTGGACACCCCTCATTGCAAATCAACGAGAAAATTTCAATAAATAATGTAACAAACATGTATGGAGTCTAAGTTTATAGTTTAAAAATAATAGGAAGATAAATACTGCTTAACACTCATATTCCTACATGTTGGAGGAATTTAATTATCCTTGAATATTTTTGCATCACTTGGCAATTATGAAATTAATCAGACTTAAAAGTGAAAAGGGGCATACAAAGTGCTCCAACAAGATTAAGATTTTGGTAAGGTTTTAAACTAGAATGTATTGAAGTTTTTTTCTCCTTTTTGGCCCTTTTAAACCAAAATTACACTCACGTAAATGGTGTGAAGTTTTGAGTCTTGTCTTGTGCCATTTATTCGTCAACCATTTTATCTAGGTTGGACAATCTCTGATGTTTAGATGCTGAGTTCAGGCCATTGGTTGACTGCGGGTTGGTGTTGCTCTGTCTTGGTTTGTTTATGTTTAGAAAATTTTCTATTTTTCTTGTTCTTTCTGGTTTCCTATCTGGGTTGATTTAGATCTTTTCTCTTCTCCTCTTTATTGTAATACCTAGGTTTTTACACTTTTGTTAGACCTGGGGTAAGGTCCCCTTCACACCTTTGTACGAGGAATAATAAAAAAATGATGTTAATAATAATATTAACGACTCAACACAATAAGATGTGTTAAAAATAAATTGAGTAAATTAAATGAAGGGAAATTTACGATAATCAATAAATAAAATAATTTAAAATAAGAAAAAAAAATTACAAAAGAAGAAAATAGGATAAAAAAAACAATAAATTAATCAAAAGTGAACATTTAGTGATTACAGTGAAGTGGTTGATTGGAAAAGTAAAGGAGATGGATTTTATTTTTTTTGTTGAAAATGTCTTTATGGTCATTAATGTATTACCTGGAGTGAGGGAGACATGAGTTGTAAGGCCTTGTTTGTTGTGCTCTTTATTAGCTCAAGGTGGGTGAAATTTAAATGGACTCCTACATTTTTCCTTAAATGGTTTTGTTGAAATCACACACATTGGATTCTCCTCTACAAAACAAAATCCTGATAGTATGATGCCGCAAGGACTATAGTGCTCTAGTCTTATGTAGTTTTGTGTTGTTTTTTGAAGGGGGTGTTGATCTCTATTGGGAATGCGTATGGTTGGGAGGTTCTTGGCTCGTTCTTCGGTCTGTGCGGCTGGGGAAAGGTAGACAACATTTATAGTTAGGCCGCTTCCTTATCCTACTTTGGCTGCGTGAGTTTTTCTTGTGAGGATATTTTGAATCCTCGCTTAGGCTATGAACCTTGTTTCTCTCTAATTTTTTTTTCCTTAATCTGTTGGTTATTTCGAGGTGGAGATTTGTGTAGTAAAGATAACATGTGAAATCTATCGAATGGTGTAAATTGAGACAAATCTAATGGTGCTTGGATGGAAGAATTCAAACCTGCTAACCTGGTGTGAGACAACATGCCTTTTTGGCAAGACACCCAAGATCAAAATAGGAAATTCCATGATGAAAAATTTATCATTTTCTTTGTACTTTTATTTTTATAGACTGATCAATGTGGTAAATATATGTGGAATGAATAGAATATCTCCTTGAGGTTTTTGTGAAGCTGATCGATGCGGGAAGCTTCATAATATTTTTATTTTATTTTTACAAGAATACTCTTCTTTTGTGATAGACTATGTACAATATGGCTAGCTTTGTATAACTATCCTTTGAGGGAGCAATCTATTTATAGTAGCAAGATAGAAAGATTAGATGTCCCCTTTTTTTTGAGGGAGTCATATTTTTGGTTGAAGTTTGACTCAAGGAGTTTGAGATTAAAAATCTCATATATTACTTTTGAATTATTTTTGGACTTGTAGGTCATGGACAAGACTATAGAGAAGTATAGGCTTCTTTTATGAAAACAAAACCATAACACACAAGGGTTAGATATGAAAGAAAGTTTTTAAGTGGTAAACGACCATGGGATTCCATCCTGAAAAGGAAAAAATGTATCCATGAGAATCATGTCATTAGTAGAGCCATGGTACTTGTACGTACCCAAAATTGTAAGGTACTGTACCGCGGAACGGTGTAACAAGTGCCCCAATGATGATACAGGTCTCCTCGAAAGGTGTTCGAGATCCAGAAAGAGCTCTTCAGATATGTGTTAACATCTCGCATGCCCCGCTTAGCCCCCGTGTGCTTTGTTTTTCCCTTTCTTTCCTCTTTCTTTGGCTTCTTGGCCTTCAGTGACGAAACTGCCGCCCTTCAGGGCGGCGGTCTCGTGACCGTCACCCTGAACAGGGCGGCGGTCCTGCAACCGCCGCCCTGCTCAGAGCGGCGGTCCTGTGCGCGTTTTCCAGAATGCTCTTTTGACGCGACCCACGTGAAATATCACGACTCACCAGCTTTTCTTTCCGACTTGGGCATGCATTAATGTTTTTGGTCCCCTGGAACAGTGTTTTTCCTTTGTTTATTGTTTAGGAGTTCAATTTGATTTTGGTTTTTGAGTGTTGGAATTCCTATAAATGCATGGTTTGTGCACATGCAAATGGCCACCATTTTTCATTCCAACTTTCTTATTTGTCAGTGTTGTGGTCTTTTTAGTTTGCTTAGGATTGGTAGTATAGTTTGTTGCAGGTTTGTTTCAGTTTTGTGTTGCAGCTGGTAAGCCACATATCCAACTTGTGCAAGTGCAAACATTACTTTGGCCTCTGAGTTTTACTCCAAAGTTTGCTTTTGAATTTCTTGTTACAGCAGATTTAGTTTTCCTTTGCTTAGAATTCTTAGTTTTCTCATTGAGTGCTTTGGTTAGTATTGTGTTGCAGCTGGTAAGCCACATATCCAACTTGTGCAAGTGCAAACATTATTTGGGCCCCTCATTCTTGTTTCAAACTCACCATTTTCAGTAGTTCAGTCTTCTAGTTTGCTTAAGTTTGATAGTTTAAATCCTTTACATGCTTGGTTACATTACTCAGCTGTTGGTGAGCCACAGATCCAACTTGTGCAAACAGTATCATTGTTTTTGGAGTAAAATAGTTTAGGCAGCCATTAAAGTTGCAGGTTTTTCTCTTCATATAGATTAGTTTCAGGTTCTAGATGCTTTTGTTGCATGATTCGCAGTAGACCCCGCTAGGAATTGCATAGGCCAAGCTCTGTACTCTTGCGCTATCCCTCTCCTATCCGCATTCTATTCTAGTCTGCATTCTGAAGGCTGTCCATTGATCCAAATATCTATTCCTGTTGATGCAAGCATTCCACACTTTTCTGGATTCACGTGAGCACAAAGAACGAAGAGATCATACTGAGGGGACAAGAACATACACACTGTCGGATTCGCCACTGTTCTGCGAAATCCAGGTTCCATCTTTCAAAGTTTTAGTTAGAACTTATCAAATAAAGTAGTTAATCACTTTATTTCAGTTATTTCCATTCTTGATATTGCCAGGGAGGTTGTGGGGATTGATAGTTTCTGAGAAACTATGATTCATTCCTCACTTCTGAGGTAGGATCGAGAATCTTGCAAATAGATTAGTTATTTCATTGTTTAGAATAGATATACAAAATTACACAGACAAATAGCTACACTCAGCTATTTTGTTTGTTTTACGTTATTAGTTTAGTTGTCAATTCTAAATATTTTAAATAGCTGCTTTCTTATAAATTGCAAGAAAATACAAATATATATATATATATATATGCTAGAAGTGTACTTAGATTTTACTTTATTATAGTTTGTTTCATTACTGCTTTTGCATGACAATTACGGGACCTAGGGAGCCCAGGGAATACATTTTCGAACCAATTGTGCCCCAGCCCAATATCATAGTGGTAATAACTGACATTGACCAAAACATTATGATACAAGTCTTCCAAACAACAACAGAGTTCCAACAGATCAGGTCCCAGTTGAGAGGGTTAAACATTGAAGACGACCAAGCACACACATTTTGGTCAAATCAGCCAAACTATAGGTTATCCTAGAAAACATCCGCATGACTGTAGAAGGATTTGAAAGAGAAAAAATATTCAGGTGTGATCCTTTAGTTCCACAGCCAGACGCTAGAGACACCCTCATAGATATAGATACCAGCTTAAGAATTCAAGTTGCTAGAACACTTGTAAGGTATTCTGAGAAAATCACACAATTGCTGGTTCTAAACGTAGAGGCCGAGAAAGCATACGATTACTGGATACTAGGGATTAGAACTTGATCTCGCGTATGACCATAACAGGACCGCAACAACCAAGAGTCTACAAATGTGATCCACAAATCCCACAGCCTAACGAATCCATAAGAGAATTAGACATAGACATTGGCCTACGTAAGTTAGTATTTCAGTATACTCCTATTCCACCTATCATCATTCAACAGTTATCCCTACTAGACACAACAGCTAACGAAGCTAGAGAAGTTTGGACTAGGCCAGAGAATCGTCCATAGAGTTGACTATATTCACCATATGACCCTATCAGGAGAAATACACGAAACCATCCCGGGTCATTTTCCACGCATCCCACAACCCATAGATCGAATCACGCCAAAGCTCGATATTGATTGGAGCCTTCGAGCAGTCATCCTCGCTGATCAATCTATCACACCATTCCAAGTTAGAAGGGCCTTCTTTGCCTTAGATTCACAAATACCATTAGTGCGTGTCGAAGACATTAGACTCCCCAACTAGTTTGTCTGCATATTCTACCCCCACCGGCTGTCTCGGCACGACCTCGGGAGGTCGGGTACGTGGAAGAGTCACTTGTTGATTCTCACGCTTGCCTGTTGCTTTTTCGACGTACAAAATTGGTGAACCCAACGTGAAACAAACGAAATTAGTAAAGCTGACGTAAAACTTCCTACCTTCTCGTTCGGAGTCATAAATATCACGTTTTCGTTCACAAATCACCTTCGCTCCTTCCCATTATTCTGCGGGTATTCATATACCCCCCGAATATGTCGGGATTCGATGCATATGGCAGACCCCTCCTGGGTCTTGAGGCATACTATGCACAACAGAATAGGGAATCATCACCCTCACTCTCAATGTGGGGCGAAAACTATTCAACTAATCAGTTGTCAACACAAACACCAAGGATTAGATATAGTTCGTCCTTCCAAATAGAGGGGTTGGAGCAACAACTCGCTCAAACACAAACAGAGCCTTCAGGCTCAAACAATATGACATTGACTGGAGAATCTGCTTCATCTCCTTAGGTGCTACTTAGACCACATATTAGCAGACAATCAGATCCATACTCAGTTCTAGATGACGAGTACTCAATACGTTATCCTAGGAATGAACAACGCTCTCAAGGCATGTATCCACCTGTAGGAATTTTGCAAATACAGCTTGAGTTCTCTCCTCAAGAAAATACCTCTATGCCATCACGTATAGAAAATACTCTCAGAGAAACTTGGCAAGATAGCAATCAGTTCATGACAGGCTATCACATGCCTATACAACACCAGGATATACAACAAACGCCACCAAGGCACGATATCGTGACTTCACCAAACGAAGTCATTTCAACGCTAATAGAAAAGGTTAGAGGATTAGAACTTGCCCAAGCAAATCAAAATTCAAAATTCATACAAACAGGGAGTTCCAATCCTCCGCACCATCCTAGCTAAGTAGATCTCCTCACAGGAGTAGGCACGTTAGGTATGACTCCTCAGTATTCACAACAAGTGCCAACTAGACCCACTATCGCTAGCACAGTTCCTCCTGGTCTGGTACAGAGCAATCCATTCCTGGATAGTACCCCTTCATACTTAAACATGTATTCCAAATCACCACAAGGGGATATGTACTCATCCCCCGGCATGTTTACTCAAATGCAGGGACTGCCTTATGCCTCTGCCAACGCGTACGTTACGCCATATCAACAACCCGTTCCGCCACCGCCTCGTCAATAGGCACCATTAATGGTGGAGACGTATGCAATAGGGACTTATTCATAATATTTAAAAGAGCCCTTAGATTTCACCATAAAAAGCGTTATGCTTCCAAGGCCTCTTCCCGATTTACCCAAATACAAAGGAGAAGGAGATCCGAATGCGCATATCAAAGCTTATGCTACAGCCATTCGAGAATTACTCCCATGGGATGGGGTCGTTGCTAAAATATTCCCCAAAATGCTGGAAGGCATCGCTCTCGATTGGTATTATAGAATACTTGAAGCTTCCATACATTCATTCAAACAACTCGTGTCGGAGTTCATCAAAGCCTTCGACATGAACAAACTATTAAGGACAGGAATCAGGGAGTTCTTGCACATCAAGAAAGAACATAACGAGTCTGTCACCCATTTCATCCAAAGGTGGTGCACAGTCCTTTATTCCTCGGCAAGCGCTCCAAACATGGATCAGATGGAGCTATGTGATTTATTCCTTCATTATCTTAGCAAAGAAGTGAAGGAAGAAGTCCAGAAGTTCCCACTAAGGACTTATGATGAAGTACTTGAGAGCGCTCTGCGAATTGATCAAGCAGCAATAGATAGTGGTCGTAAGACGTATGGAGCAAACGGGAGGTTAATCACCTCTACTCAAAATACTACAACCACCACAAGCGTCAATCAAGGACCCAAAATCCTTAACAAAAATCGTGGGGTAACAACAGATGGGGTAACTGACCAGCCCAAGAGGGTAAATGTCGTTAATACTCCGTCACAAACAAACAACCAAAGAAACAACAATTTTACCCTAACGGTCAATACGGTGGATTTTAATAATCCACAGCAACACAACGGTGAAATCCCATGCAAGAGCCAAGCCAAAACTCATTTGGTTACCAAAACCAAAGTCAAAACCAAAAACAACAATTCCAAAACTTTGGTCCTAATAGGCAACAGTTTGATCATAATTTTAGGCCACAATACACACCAAACCAACAAAACGGGAATTATAATCCCAATTCTTATTGTGGTTTCCATAAAATTCGAGGTCATGACACTAGAACGTGTCGTGACTACAACAAATTCATGCAACGCTTTCCAAATGAGCAAAAATAATTTTTTATGGATATGTTCCTAGCAAATCCTACGTCACCAATGGCAAGTACCTTCGCAAGGGCAGTTTCCCCTCAGAATGCCCCTCTCAAGATCTTTAATGATCCACTCCCAAATCATGATAACAATGGGTTGAAACCAACTGGAACAAACAAAGGCGCAATGACAGGAAACAACGATCACGAGGCCTCAACTTCGCTAAATCCGTTAGTCGCGCCACAACTAGGAAGTCAGCCGTGACCTAAGGTAGTTGGATTAGTAGAGTTAGACTCCGAATTACCCATTGAAGCAATTACGAGGACACGAGAGTATTTCTCTCAACCAAGTCCAAGCCATCTACCGGAAACAGATAACATCCAGCAAACCGTAGCAAAACCTATGGGTGCTTACGATCTAATTAATGAT
Source organism: Taxus chinensis (assembly GCA_019776745.2). NCBI lineage: Eukaryota > Viridiplantae > Streptophyta > Pinopsida > Cupressales > Taxaceae > Taxus > Taxus chinensis. The sequence continues at coordinate 4,383 of JAHRHJ020003517.1, read as the reverse complement.
CTAACAAAAACCTTCTCACATATTTCATTCCTTGATTTACTAAAGAATTCCCCTGCTCACAGGGCTGCTCTTTTAGAGGCGTTAGGTTTGGGTCATTTAATTAGTATCACTCCACCACCAGAAGCACAAGTAAATCATATAGACTTTGATGTTTATCCTCCGGGACAGGCGGATAGGGATGTCGAATTCATATTCGAGATAAGTAAAATGCCTACGGATGCCGAGATCACACGCCGAGGTGATCCAGCCCTACACTTGCAAGTACAGGTTTATAATAATTATGTAAAACGGGCAATGGTTGATGATGGAGCTGCGGTTAACATAGTCCCTTTCTCTTTTCTCCAAAAATTGGGATATGGAGAAACGAACTGTTCTACTACACGAAATACCTTGAGGGGCTACGATAGCCTTAAAGCCACATCGATAAGAACCATAATACTACCGGTCACCTTGGGACCTAAAACAATTCTGACTAAGTTTTATATTATAGATCGGGAAACCAATTATAATATGATCCTCGGCCGACCATGGATACACCGCATGAAGGCAATCCCTTCCACTCTATTTCAAGAAGTAAGATTCCTGCATCTGGGAAAGGTATTTGTAGCCAAAGGTGATCCAAAGCCGTTTGATGTACACCTAGCTGATTTAAAGAAGAGACCAGGTGTACACTCAGAATTCGAACTTCCAACAAACCAACTTAACAAACCCTCTGACCCAAAGCCAGAGGAAAATTTGATACCTATGATGGATCTTGAAACTACCAACATAGCCCAAACAATTCCAACCCTAAAGGTAAAACTAAGGAAATAGTATCATTAGGGACTACTGCGAAGATCGTTGAGTTGATAGAACAAGATTCACCAATGCTCTTACCATTTGATTCAGTAGGCATAGGATTTTCCCTAGGTGTTGGTTCCTTGCCAGCAGAATATCTCTATATGGTAGAAGTAGAGTGTGCAAACACAACAGATACACCTACATCCATACTTCCGGCTAAGTATTGGACTCTCCATTTCGATGGAGCTAAATGCCGCTATGGAGCGGGGGCAGGTATAATTCTTACCTCGCCCGAGGAAAAGGTCCTCCCATTCTCTTTTAAGTTGAACTTTGAATGCAAAAACAACGGCGCTGAGTACGAAGCCCTCCTCCTTGGCCTTACCTTAGCCAAAAGAATTGGTATTGATAATATCATAGTTTTAGGAGACTCGCAATTAGTGGCAAACCAAGTTTCAGAGGTATATGAAACTAAATCCGAACACTTGCAACTTTACAAAAACGTTGTATTAGATTAAAGCAAGGCGTTCAACTTCATATCCATTGAAGCAATTCCGCGAGAGAAAAATCTTCTCGCCGATTCAATAGCAACTTCGGCATCACGCTTCACTCCAAGCAATGAGCTAGAAGATACTCATTTCACAATATCCATTCGAAATGAACCATTGATAAAAACAATGATAAATCCTCTTTCAAGCGGAAGTGAATCTACCGTCCTAGACCATGTTGGAAACGATGCGGCTACTTTGGATTACTTAAATGCCTATGCAGCACTACATCTCTCCTATCACACGCTAGATTTATCCCTGATCCCGCATTCGTCTTCCTACTTCGGAAATCCTGTAACGGATCTTCCCTCACAAAAAGAACCTAATATATACGCGGTGGAAAACGGGGATGATTTGGATTTACCCCCAGCACCGCCTGAATTCGAAGAGGGTAACGCCTCTTTAATTGAAAAAACAATCGATGTCAATATCAGAAACGGAAGTTGAGCCAAGAATCTTGAAACTTAGGATCTTCGTTAACCCCAGAAGAAGTGGAAATACATACTCAAGTTCTTAAAGACCATCAGAAGGCATTTGCATTTAATTATAAAGAGATGACAGGAGTTGCACCCCACATTGCGGTGCACAACCTCGTCACTAGATCAGATGCAAATCCAATTAAACAGAAATCAAGACCCATGAAGCCCAAGGTATCCCTTATGGTAAAAGAGGAGGTAATAAAACTCCTTCAGGTAGGATTCATCAAGCCAGTTGACTACTCCTAATGGGTATCAAACATCATTCCCGTTCTCAAGAAGAATGGAAAGATACGCATCTGCATAGATTTCCGGGACATTAACAAAGCATGTCCCTAAGGATGACTTCCCATTGCCATCTATGGATGTCATTGTTGATGCAACAGCTGGGTTTGAGCTCTTGTCTCTCATGGATGGATTCTCAGGATACAATCAAATCAGAATATCTGAGCAAGATCAAGCTAAAACCACGTTTATAACTCCTTGGGGAACCTATTGCTACGTTGTTATGCCATTCGGTCTCAAGAATGCTGATGCTACGTATCAGCGGGCCATGACATACATATTTCACGATCTAATTCATAAAATCGTGGAATCTTACATGGATGACTTATTGGCTAAGGCCAAAAAGCACTGTGACCACCCTGAAGTACTCCGCATCATTCTTTCACGTCTAATAGAATACGGAGTCACACTAAATCCAGAGAAATGCGTATTTGGTGTAATAGGAGGAAAGCTCCTAGGATACATCATATTGTCACGAGGGATCGATGTTGATCCAACCAAAATTTGGGCTGTCCTTGAAATGATCCCGCCCTCGAGTGAATCTGGAATCAGATCATTTCTCGGAAAGTTGGGTGCAATCCGGAGGTTTATCCCGGATCTAAGCTTCGCCGTCCATCCAATCAACCATTTACTCAAGAAGGACTATAGCATTGATTGGACTGAAGATTGCAATGAAGCTTTTAATGTAGTCAAGCGTTTCCTGCTATCACCACCTACGCTAATGCCACCTAAGTTAGATCGCCCATTAATTCTATACTCACGGGCTACCGATGTCTCGCTGGCCTGTATGTTGGCCAAAGAAGACGATGACAAGAGAGAGCGTGCAATTTATTTCATTAGCCGAACATTGCTCGACTACGAAACGCGCTATACACAAGCAGAACGAGAATGTCTTGCCATAGTCTTTGCTACTAAACGCCTAAGACACTACATGCTAAATCAAGAGACAAGGGTCATGGTAAAAACTGACCACTTACGAACCTTCCTCACACAAGGGTCCCTGTCCAAAAAGGCTGGATGCTTTATAACCTTAATGGGAGAGTTCGAATTAACTTTTGTAAACCAAAAGTTAGTTAAAGGGAAAATCATCGCAGATTGGTTAGCTGATAACCCACTAGACGGAGGAGACTTAGTAGACTTAGAATTTCCAGATGAATGCGTGTACTACGTTGAAACCCGACCTGCTATATCTGAGTGCCCTTGGTACGCTAATATCATTAGTTATATCATGGACCATAGGTACCTAGAAGGAGCTACACCTCAACAAAGAAGGCGGTTACGCATTATCGTAGCTGAATACGTCATTATAGAGAAAGTTCTCTATCGAAAAGCATTCGATGGAATGCTCTTAAGGTGTGTTGACACAGAAGAGTCCAAGAAGATTCTCCATGAATCCCATAGTGGTATATGTCGAGGCCACTTCGGTGGCCATGCCACTGCTCGAAAAATACATCGAATGGGTTATTTCTGGCCCACTCTAGAACATGATGCAATAGAGTTTGTACGCTGGTGTCATAAATGTCAGGAGTTCTCTCATGAGATCCACATGCCGGCACAAGCTTTGCAACCGATCGCTACTCCGTGGCCCTTTTCTACATGGGGCCTGGACTTGATAGGGAAATTATCTCCCTCATCCACAGACGGCCACAATTTTATAATCACGGCCACTAAATATTTCACTAAATGGGTAGAGGCCATGCCTCTTATGACTGTACCTGGTTCTGTAATCGCTAAGTTCATTTTGAACCAAATCATTTACAGGTACGGTATCCCACAAATCATTATCTCAGATAATGGAACTTCTTTCAAGAAACGAAGAAGTTCGTGAGCTATGCAACTTAAATTTCAAAATCAGCCATCATACGGCTTCCTTGTACTATCCCCAAGCCAATGGGCAAGCTGAAGCAACGAACAAAACACTGAAAGCCATTCTCCTTAAAACAGTGAAAGAAAACAAGCGGGATTGGCATTTAAAGTTATATCCGGCCTTGTGGGCCCACCGAATCTCAATAAAAACACCAACGGGAGCAACTCCTTTCTCGCTAGTATTTGGGGCAGAAGCAGTTCTCCCACTTGAGGTCGAAATACCCAGTCTCCGTATTTCGCTACAAGGGATTATGGATGAGGACGCTTACAGAGAAGCACGTCTTTCTCAATTAGAGAGCCTGGATGAAGCTAGGTTAGATGCTGAACAACGACCTAGAGTCCTATGCCGACCGGATGTCCGGCAGTACAACAAGAATGTCTAGAAACATTTACATATACGAAGTTGACCTATGTTCTCAGGTTAGACAGCG
>JAHRHJ020003516.1:0-153570 GCA_019776745.2 Taxus chinensis | reverse complement strand
CCGACCATACGCGTACGCATTTCAAACAAGCCAAAATGTGTACGCGTTATGTAACGTGTACACGTTATGTGCAGTATGGACCATGCATATGTGTTTTGGTGGGTTATACTTACAAAAATAAATGTTCAAGTATAAGATTTCTTTTATTATTTCTTATAATTTAAATTATATTTTAGTAAATATTAAGAATGTTGTAGGGTCACCCCTCTACACCTTATTGAACGTGGTCTCGTAGCTCCAACAGTATGATAATCTAGAAGAATAGTGGTTTTCAAATCTAATCTGGTCACACGTACTCATTTCAGGATTTCACAAATGACTAAAACTTTCACAGGGCATATTATTGAGTCGGCCCCTTTGTTTTTTGGGGAAAGCATATAGTTATTTTTTAGTTTTTTGACATTTTAAAATGGATTTTGGCCCTACCACTGCTTGACTTGGTAACGAATTTTTTAAATTTGGTCCATAATTCCCTTTATGACCATGATTAACTCTATGATGTTTGCTACTTCTTACTAAAAGAGATCCTCACATTGGATCTAGAGGATTGTTCCTTGAATGGGATTCCTGTCTTGTGGTTGAAATGAGGTGATTGTAATGTGCCTCATCCTTAAGGTGTGATAACACTACTAGGTGTTGAATGAGTTACAGTTACAAATCGTACCAAGTGAATTAACATCATGAACTCAGATGATTGCTCATTCTTAGAAACACATGATGGCGCTCTATATAAGATCATCCCTTACCTTCCAGCTCTAAAAGTACCTTTCATGGAATCCAAATCAGGATTCTCATACAGAAATCTTTTGCTCATATATCTCTTCTGGAGACAAACGATGCCTTAATACTTCACAAATAATGTCTTTAATACTCGGTGACATGACGACGAACAAGGTTTGTTTAAACTCAACTACAAAAGGCCAAAAATGCCTTTTTAGGCTTCCAAGGAAGTAGTTCTCTCATAAAACTAATAGTTGATCGATCACCTTCAACACTATTCCTTACAACACTAAAACAGGTTGAATGACTTTTTTTAGGACTTTCCTTTGGGTGAGGGTTTATGATGTTGGTTTAGGGTTTTAGGGCTCAGGGTTTAGGGTTTTAGGGCTAAGGTTTAGACTCGAGTTAGAGTTTATGGTTAAGGTTTAGTGTTTCAAGAGTCTCATAGTTCAGATTTTAAGGGTTTCGGGTTTGAGGCTCAAGGCTTAGGGGTTCATGGGTTTTAGGGGTTCATTTTTAGGGTTCATGTTTTGGTTTATGGTTCAGGGTTTAAGGGTTGAGGGTTTAGGGTTTAGAGGGCTCAGTTCAAGGTTTAGGGTTAGGGGGCAAGGTTGAGGGTTTGGGGGTTTATAACTCAAGGTTTCAAGGTTTAGGGTTTAGGGAAATCAGGGTTGAGGGTTAGGGTTCAGGGTGAGATTTTGAGGGTTCAGGTTTGTTTTTGGTTTAAGGTTGAGGATTTAGGGTTTACGTTTAAGGGTTTACGACTTATGGTTTAAAGGTTTTAGGTTGATTATCTAGTTTACAGTTCATGGTTTAGGAGTTAGGTTAAGGTTTAAAGGTTAAGGGTTCAGGTTTAGGCAAAGGGTTCAGTGTTAGGGTTTAGGGATCAGGGTTGATGGTTGAGGGTGTCGGTTGAGAGTTAAGGGTTCAGGGTTTAGGGCTCAAGGATTGGTTTTTAGGGTTTAGGGTTTTGGCTTAGGGATTATGGCTTAAGGCCCAGGGTTTAGGGCTTAGGGTTCAAGGTTTAGGGCTCAAGGTTTAGGGTTTAGGATTTAGGATTAGGGCTTAGAAGTTTTAGGGTTTAGGGATTAGGGTTTATTATTGTTAAGGCTCAGGGTTTACGGTTAGGGTTGGGAGTTAGGGTTACAGTTTAGGGTTAGGAGTTAGGGTTTAGGTTTAAACGTCAGGGTTCAGGTTTAGGTAAAGGGTTGAGGTTTTAGGTTTCAAGCCAAGGTTTTAGGGTTTTAGGTTTAGGGTTTCAAGGGTTAGGTTACAGAGTTATGTTTTAAGTTAGTGGTTATGTTGAGGGGTTTGAAGCTTAAAGGTTTAGGATTTAATGAATGGGGGTTTAGAGTTTAGGGTTGAGGGGTCCAGTGTTTGGGGTTTATGATTTATTTTTTGGTTTAGGGTTTAGGGACCTTTAGGATTTAAATTTTATGCCTCAGGTTTGGGTTTACGGTTTAAGGCTTAGGGATCCGGGATCAGGGTTAGGGGTTAAGGTGCATGGTTTTAAAGGTTTACGACTTGGGTTTGGGGTTCATCCGAGTTATGGGTTTTAAGTTTTTAAGGGAGAGTTATTGGTTTACGTTTAGGGTTAGGAATAGGGCTCTAGATTTAGGGTTCAGGCTTTAGGTTTAAGGTTTAAGGTTTTAGGGCTCAAATGATTAGGGTGTAGGGTTCAATTCTTAAGGTTTAGGGGTTTATTGTTTAGGGAATTAGGGTTTAGGGTTCATGTTCATGGTTTAAGGCCTTAAGGTTTTGGGGTTCAGAATACTGGTTTAAGGTTGGGGGGTAGAGTCTGGGGCTCTGGATTTATTGTATACTCGTCCACGGGCTGCTGCTGCGGAGATTTTCGCGCAATGTCTCGACCTCGCCAGAGGGTGAGAGAGCGCCGCTGGATCGGAAGGGAAGTAGGCAGGTGGGCTAGGAACGGGATGGGGGGCTGAGGAGGGGAGGCTCGGGGCGGGATGGGGGGAGACGCGGGAGGGGGCCTGACGCGCTGTGCGTGAGGAACTCAATGAGGGCCTGCCTGGGCTTGTCCGTATCCGTATGAGGAACCTCGGGAGTGGGCCCTCGAAGTGCGGCCCGGCGGGAGGGCTCGCCGGCGGCTTGAAGTCTACTAGTGGATAGGACGGGGGCGGAGGTTATTCGATTGGGGGAGAACTAGCGACGTGCGAGTGTTGCGGCGCGTGGGGAGAGAGGGCGGGGTGAGAGAAGGGTTAGTGCTTAGGGTTTTCCCACGGGGCGACGTGCATTGCAGATAGCGGGCCAGGGCGGTGAGGCGGGTGCAGCTCCAGAAGAGGCCGATGGGGTATGGGTGGCGGGTGGGGGAGGCAGTGAGGCGCGGGGCCGCCCGAGATGTGGTAGGTCAGAGGATAGTTAGAAGGGGAGTGCGGTGGATGAGTAGCCTGCGGGTTTGATTGAGTTTAGGATTTTAGGGAATTAGGGTTAGGTGTAGGGCTCAGGGTTAAGGTTTAGGGTTGAGGATTAGGGTTTACCTTTTTTAGGGTTTAGGAGTATAGGGTTTAAGGTTTAACCGTCAGGTTCAGGGTTTAGGGAAAAGGGTTTAGGTTTTTAGGGTTAAGGCTCAAGGTTTAGGGTTTTAGGTTTTAGGGTTAAGGGTTTCGTTTACGAGTTAAGGGTTTAAGGTTTAGTGTTTAGGGTGGAGTTTAAGCTTTAAGGATTAAGGTTTAGGGAGTTAATGATTGGGTTTAGAGTTTAGGGGTTAGGGTCAGGGTTTGGGGTTATGATTATTTTTCGGTTGGGGTTGGGGGACCTTTAGGATTAACATTTAGGCTTAAGGTTAGGGTTACGGTTTAAAGGCTTAGGGAACAGGGATCAGGGTTAGGGGTTAAGGTGCCATGGTTTAAGGTTACGACCTTAGGGTTTAGGGTGGGGGTCAGAGTTATGTTTTAAGTTTTAGGGATTGTATGGTTTAAGGTTTAGGGGTTAGGCTTAGGGCTCTAGATTTAGGTTTCAGGCTTAGGTTTTAAGGTAAGTTTTTAGGGACCAAGGATTAGGGGTAGGGGGTCAAGTTAAGGGTTAGGGTTTATTATGGTTCGGAAATTAGGGTTAGGTTCATGGTTCATGGTTATGGCATTTTAAGGTTGGGTCAGAAACTACTGTTAAGGTTGGGGGTTAGCGTCTGGGGCTGGGCTTGTGTATGGGTTTTAGGGCTTAAGGCTCAGGGTTGAGGGTCTCGGGTCAAGGGTTTAGGGTTTAGGGTTTAGGTTTTGAGGTTAAAATTTAGTGTTAGGTTTACGCTTTATTATTTGGTTTTCCGGTTTAGGTCTGCATGGTAAAGGGTAAGTTTTAGGTAATAGACGTCAGGGTTCATCGAATTTGTAGGCAGAAACATTCAACGAGCGTCATCAAATTGAGTTTTTCATCGTTGATATTTTGGAAAAAATCAATGGTTTATAATATAAGGAATTATCAATGAATGGAAGGTCACTAAGTCGTTAGGTCAGGTCAAACTCCCAGGAGAACTAAACAAGAAAGAAAGATTTACTAGGCGATTGTGAATAAACCCCTTTTAGTGTTATGAGACATTCCCCTATTTATATGCTTATTTTTGACACTTTAGGGAAGTTCTGTCCAATTTACTATACATCCAGTAGAACAATTAAACTTTATGTAGTTCTTAAGAGGAGAGGCTATACAAGAAATTCAATTATGATCCTACACCTCTGCCTGATATATCTCTCTGTTTCTTTTGTTCATTTAAGATTTTTTTTTTTTTGTGATGGTTATTTTTTCCAGCTTCCAATGGGTCTCCCTTGGCTGCCTAATACCATACATGGAACTATGAGAAATGTGAACTTTGTTTCAGAGTTGTGCATAAAGTTACATTCAAGAGTGAAAGTATATGTGGGGAGAAAAAGCTTTGGGAAGAGATGGGTAATATTATGCATTACAAGGCACACAATAGATGTCCTATCCATTTCGTTACTGTCAAACCTAATAAACAGGTAGTTCTATAAGAAGACTATAACTGATGGGTTCTAGGCACGAGACTCGGCAATATTGTTCATATGGTTCGGGTTATAGGTTAGGGTTTAGGGTTTAGGGTCATGGTTCAGGATTAAGGCTTAGGGTTTAGGGTTTAGGGTCAAGGTTCAGGTATGGTTTCGTTTTAGGTTTTAGTTTTAGGGTTAGGGTTTAGTGTTTATGTTTAGGGTTTAGGATCAAGTTAAGGATTTAGGGTTTAAGGTTAGGTTTGGGTTTTGGGTTAAGGATATTAGTGTTTAGGATAAGGATTTATGGTTTATGGTTCACGTTTTCGGGTTCTGGTTTTGTTCAGGTTTAGTTTAGGGTTTTAGATTTAATGTTTAGGGATGAAGTTTGGGTTTATGGTTTAGGATTTAATTTAGGATAAGTGTTAGGGTTTATAGTTTAGGGCTCAGGGTTAGGTAGGTTTTAGTGGGTTAGGGTTTAGTTTTTTTAGGGCGCTTACGGCTAGGTTACATGGTCTAGGGTTTAGGTTTAGATTTTAGGTCAGTGTAAGGGTTGTAGGGTTCAAGCTTAGGGTTTAGGGTTAGGATTCAGGTTTAAGGTTTAGGGTTAGGGTCAAGGTTTAGGGTTAGATTTAGTTTTTATGGTTGAGGGTTGAGGGTTTAGCATTTAGCTCATGGTTCATGGTTTAGGGGTTAGGGTTCTGGATTAGGAGTTTCGGTTTCAAGGGTAAGGGTGAATTGTTTACTGTAGGGTTTAGGGTTGAGGGTTTAGGGATCATGGTTACAGGTTGAGGTATAGGTTTAGGGCTCAAGGTTTATAGTGTAGTGTTAGGGTTTATGGCCTATGGTTGAGGGTTTCGATGTAGAAGGTAAATGCTAACAGATTAGGCTGAATTGCTGTGAAAAGTCCTAACAATTACCTAGGTACTGACCCCAAATTATACTGTAAAAAACTATCTCTTAAACCATGACTCATGGAGGTTGTGAGGACTAATTCCATAAGGTGGAAGAGTGACCTAATTTCTTATATTTAAATAAATACAATAAAGTATAAGCAAAATAATAAATTATAAATAATAAAATGAAAAAAACCTAAAAATTTTTATGTATTGAAGATGTCAAAATTCATGCCTAATGTTTATTAAATACACAAAAAGTGTTACGAGTAGTTTATAATACATATAACGCGTACGTGTTTGCATTTTCTCTTTCCCAAGCTATGCCTCAAGGCTTGGGATACGGTTGATCCCACAAGCTCGAGGCGATGAACCTACACCAAAACACAACAAGGTGGGTTTTTACAAGAAAATGTAAAAAAGCCACTTACTCTATGATAAATCAAAATAAAACAATCGATCCATTTTAAAAAATTATTACCACGATGTTAGAGTAGAGTCTTTCTTTCTTAAACATCTAATTTTCAATTTTTTTGACAATGTATAAGGTTTCCCATACTATTTATTTTCAACTATGCCTTTGTAAGTATTTTTTGAAGTGTTTAATATGTATGTATTAATGGGTTCTTTTTTTGGTTTATCGAAATTAAAAAAAAAGTATACGAGAAAAAACAGCATAAAATTAAACATATTCAAAAATATAATCTAATTTCGATATTTTTGAGTGGTAGTGGGGGGGGGGGCATGGTGGAGCTCCGTTATTTTTCAAAAAAACATAAATTATGTACTAGAAAAATCATTAAATAAAACACTCTTCACTAAAAAAATCTTTAAAAAAAATGGAGCCCAAACTGAGGCCTCATAGGCTCTCTTTCAAACAAATACTAAATGGTGACTCAAAAAATCGGTTGGGGGGCACGAAGTCACTCTTTATGTTTTTAACCAAAACAAGAGTATTGGGTTGGTTTATGTTAGTTATTGACCCACTTAAATGATATGTTTTAAATAAAATTTAGTCGCTTCGAAACTAGACTCAAATTTACGCTTTCATATTTCTACAACACCTTAATTTTGAGTGTAACTATTTCGAAAAACTCGTAACCAGTTAATTTTTTTTTCAGAAAAATGCGTCCACTTAGCCCCATTTGGCCCCCCAAAATGGTGCACTTACCCCCAATAGGCTTCATTCTGAAGGCGTGCAAGTACTTAGTCAGCGGATGTAGGTTGTTTTGTAGATGCAGGTGCGGGTGATAAATTGACATTCATGGACATGGACAGGCCCTGGATATGGGATCATAGAGTAGTAGTCGTAGTAGGGTGGAATATAAGAAACTGTATCTATCACGTAAATGAAACAATCAAGTGGTGGTAAGTGAGGTGTTCTCCATAGGTTGTGGGCGTTTACAATATGTATGTGTGAATAGGATGGACCATTAATAGGATCCCAATTGTAAAACGGAATGGCTCATGGTCTGCAAAACGGTGTTGTGATCAAATGCCTTCATATAAGATTTTACACAATTATGTACAGTAGAGGGGTGATAGCTTACATGGGTGAAGCCATGCCTACCAAGGAGATAGTTGTATGAGACTGCGGGACACATTCAACAACAAAAAAGACAATGTGTGATTAGTATGGTGATGCAACAGTGCTAGACAAGTAATGTTGATTGAGACATGGATGGACAAAACCATCATAAGTTTACGTAGTGAAATACTAGATGGCCTAAAGTCAACAAGTGTGAAAAGACCTAAACCCTGCAAGGATGACCTTAGGACATAAGTAAGGGCATCCATATCAATCCAAAGTCCACTTAACACCTCATTCTGAATAAGACATAGGATATGCAGAGGCGGGAATATCAAAGTAGAACATCTAGGTGGAAGGTTAGATGATAACTTTGTGTGAAGCAATGCCATCAAAAAAGGTTTGATAAAACCGAGTCTGAAGCATGTCAGCATGATGCAAAGTAGTAAGTAGTAAGAAGATGTTAGCATCTATGTAGTACAACATTAGGTTGCAAACAAAGCATCATTGAGTGAGCTCCTTCTGCTGACCAAACCCTCGGATTGAAAATAATGAATGAAGAACCTAGAAGAATGAATGATCGATTCGGGCTTCACCAAAATGATTAACTAAAAAATGTGGTAATAATAGTAGTGAAATCGAATAGATAACAACATTGTTAAATATAGTAAATAAATGCAGTTAGACAACTATAAAAAGTGACCCACACACACTATGAGCTGAAAGTGAAACCCTATATTACTAAGAGGTTTGAAATGAACTTAGCTGATTATGAGGAGATCGCTCGACTGTTCCCAGAAGCGACGAGAGAAATAAGAAGCAGGAATGACTGTGAAGCGTCTCTCCAAGGGAAGGATCATCGATATCTGGGGACTGGAGCGCCTCGAGAGGGACTGGGGTGCTTATGGGTGCCGTGTTCTTAGAATGGGTGCTAGTATGTGCGAAAGGTCCAAATCTGAGTGGAACATGTTCTGTAAGGATCTAAAAACCTCAACGGTCGTCACATCAAGTTGTTGCATTATGCTAGGTGGCGCTAATAATCCAAGCTGAATACAATACCTGTAAAAACCAGAAGAAGTATCAAATCCCTAAAAAAAGAGAATAAGATGAAAAGTTCAGCCTAAATTCCACTAACAAAACAATAGTGGGCGGACTAACTGAAACATTGAAATACATTTGATCCAATTGTTGTCTAGTGTCATGTGTGAATCATGTGCCCTCGGTGCTCTTGTGTCGAGTCGCACTTTGTGAAGTAGAGAGCAATAATAACTAGATTATAAAAAAGGTGTAGCATAGTGGCTGGAATATAATAGAATCCCCTCCTATGCTTGTGTGATTGCAGAGAACAAACCTTATCTCTGGTGATGGATTAAGTGAAATCAAATGATCTGTACAACGCTTGATAGATGACATAGGTGGATGATTAATAGTGACTAGTGCTTGTCCCGCATTATGGTTCTAAACTGTATATTTATAGGGTTCTCTTGATTATTTTCATAATTAACCCATAAATGGTGACAAAAAAAAGAAAAAGATAGAAGCGGTTGCAACAGCTAGACAATTGCCAAAAAGTGGCTGGGAAAAAGTTTCAAAAAAGGGCCAGGGCACCCTGGTGAGACCAGGTGTGCCCATGGCCCATAGTATTAGCCTGAGGCACCCCAGTTAAAGATAAAAGAATGTGAAACAAAAACATTGGGTGGGCATGCGGGGCGCCCCTCCGGAGGACTGAAGCCATCACATACCGTAAGATGGCTAAAAGACAGAGGTTACTTAGTACTTTCTTCACTCCAATTTTTCTAAATGAAGTAGTATAAGATCGGGACTAAATAATGTCGAAAGTGCATGATTTTGGTCTTAACATTTGACACCGACCCAATCAAATAATGTTAGTGATTTGTCTGTAATAAGTATGTGTTGGTCGAATGTTGACTCGAGCTGTTAGGTTTTAAAGGTTATTATAGTCTTCAACCAATCGTAATATCTCCATGTTAAATTGTTTGTGATAAACTATATAGTTATTAATTTGATCAAATGGACATTAGTCCAGCATGAATGATCGAAGTATTGTTGCATACTATTTTGGACCAACTCAGTTGCTTAACGTCAACTTTGGAGGGAATTGGGTAGTAATAAATAATTTAGAACTCCATTCTGGCACGATTATTAATTAAGGGCAGTAATTTAAAACCCTTAAAAAATCTTGAAGCTTCTCCAAGAAGCTAAACACATGCATCTAGGGTTTCATTAAAATGTTTTGGTTTGATGGGTGTTCGAGCTTGCCAGAACTGTGCATTGGGTTGCTTAGTTTCTTTTGCCACATTCTTCTTTGATAAGAAAATAGATTTTATTATTTGAACATTTGTATCCATTGCCTTGACATAAAGGTAAGATGTCTTCCTGAGTAAGGGCAATTTGAATTCCTTGGATTGCTGTTCGATTTTGGATATAAATTGCTAAGGTAATAGAAAGGGGATTTCAGAAGGTTTGCACAGGATTATCAGACATGAATCTCTTTTTACCTTGCATGTCTCTTATTTCGAAATTAAGCATACAAATTTGGGTTTTATTTCTCTAATTTCGGACTGGTAAATGTGTATCTTAAAGGTCTAAAAATAAGGTGAAAATTAGTGTGAAAAATTGTCAATTTTTGGGAGCTCCTTCAGTTTTAATTTCTAGTCAAATTGACTTGTTATTGATTGTTTGCTAAAATTGGTTTGACGTGGCATTTAAATGAACTAGAGCGGTTTATTTACTTTAATAAAACGTGTATAACCAGAAAATACTGGTTTGGGGGAAACCATATTTCTACCCTATAAGGAAAGAGCATCTCCAGGAAATCAATTGTTCTTATCTATGTTGGTTGATTACTCATATGAGTCATGTAAATCCATATAGGGTAAGTGTATCATAGACCTACAATTGGATTGTTTAGACGTGATAGATGGCTATATACCATTCTGAAGATCTCTTTTGTATAATATATAGTTCATGTTCTAATCCCTAGCTTTGTTTTAAAACTCTTAACAATAGTTATCTTCGTGATCAACATTGTGAATTTCCACACACACACACACACACACACACACACACACACATGTATATATTCATGACCCAAGCACGAGTGGAGCTTAGGTTATAATATGTAACTCGAACTCATTGAGAAGAAATGCTTACGACCCTCACTGTTTGAATGAATGATGAGAATGTTATAGCTCTCTCAAGCTCGCCAAACCTAGTAGTGGTGTTGGGTTACTCATTCTAAAATGAGTAGTAACCATAAATAATAAAATATATTTTTATGGTTGAGTTATAATTGGGTTAAAAAATATTATATTTGAACCTTACTCCTATAGCCATGGTTGAAATGGGGAAGCTTGCTCAAGTTACTACTCTACTCTTGAGTGTTCAAATAAGTTCTAAAGAGCTGAGTTTTAATACTTATTAGGAAGTGGGTAGGTTTTGAATCTTCATGAAAAGTTAAGATATTGTTGCTTGAATCGTCATGATCTAATGATTTGCTTATGTTTTCTTATTCTCGATAATGATATTATAGAATTTATATAATTACCATTTAGTGGTAATGACTGAACATTGTAAGTCATATCTAGAAGAAAATTATGTGTGGTTGTGAATTAAACTAGTTATTAAATCAAATCATAAGAATAGTATGTTTGGTTATCTCTTTACTGCTGCAAAGTGTGGATTATTTAATATATTGCTAATCATTTTTAAAATATAGTAATGTGATTGGGAGATGTAGTTAACCAAGTTTATATTCTTTATTTCGTAATAAGGAAAAAAAATTAAGATGGGGGTTCATGCCAGTTCTTTTAGAGCTGACCATGTACAACTATTATTTTTAGTTACAAGGTTGAAAGGAACTTCGAGTTGATAAAAGGAAGGATGACTTGATTTGCATTGATTATATTGCACCTATTTTTATGGATGAAAAGAATGTACTATCATTTGATTTTCTCTGTGATTGATAGAAGGTCATTGAAATTATTATCTATTGACTATCTTTGGTAGTCTCTTTTCGGTTATGTAACAAGTATTAACCTCGAAGTTATCACTTGAGGAAATGATCATTAAGATTGTGTCTATGACTTGTTTTGGTATTGCTAATATCTATCTAGTGTTCAATATAAATTGGTATTTAAGTGGTAATATTATTGTTTAAGATATCTTTGCGAATGAATGATTGTTTGTTTGAAATAGTACAATTATAATATTATATGGCACAAAATGAAGTTAAGTATGATTATCAAGTTTAACACTTCTTCTAAGTACGGAATAGTAGGGTTTCTTATTACTGTTGTCTGGATGACTTCAACTTCGTAAGGAGGATTAAGGTTTATTGAAGTAAACCAGTATACACAAAAACAATTATCACACGTTAAGAACCTATGAAAGTGAATAAAGGGATTGTTATAATGATTGTACTTAAATAAGTAAGATGTTATTACATCACCTATGTCAAAGAATCAATGAAAATCTATTGTTGTCCTGGATGACAACAACTTACACTTTAAAGATTGCAGTATTGTTGAAGTATATATGATGTTAACTAAAATGTTATAAATATGTTTATATGATGGAAACAATATAAAATAGGTTGTTGTCTTCTAACAGCAACAACATATATTTACATGATTAAGTGTCATTACCGCATGATCAAACTACGTCGATACAGAACGGAAGTACACCTGTACTTTGTTGATCACATGAAAAAGGGCTGCGATGTACACATTTCTAACCTCAGTAACAAGGGGCTTTAATGAGTTTAACTATGCCCTATTTGAAATGGTTCACTCTTGTCCTTGACTTAAAACCATCTTCTTATGGATAGTGACGATTCACGTGAAAAGGTGCATATACCTTATGCAATGATTTGGTTTGTGGAGATCCATGGTACCTCACGTTTCTTTGGATATCATCATGAAACTTAGTTAATGACCATAGATGAAGGTATACATTATTGTAAACAAATTTTAACCTTGGTAAACTATGAAACTTAATACTAATCAAGAAAAAGATCCTGATACTATGTTTGAGACAGTTGTTACGGTGCAATGGAAGGAACAAGTTTCAAGTGGATTATGTGCAGTCACGAGAAAAACTATACGGTTAATGCAGCCAAAAACTATGGCCATAATATTGTAAATGGCTAATTACATTATCTATCACCATTTATTATTTTAAACTGTGTCGTGAGTGGGAGCGTAGTGAGGTCGTTGATACTTTCCATAGTTCCCACTAAGACGTACACCATGATTTCTTTGTACCTTTAGAAAGGGTTCACCATATGATAACTAGGTATATTGGCTAAGGGAGAGCAATGAAGGGGATAGCGTCGGATCTGAAACCTGAACCATTGCACCATGGTTATCATAGGTCGTTAGAGGGATTATGAACATTAATTAATGTTGGATTAATATGTTGTGTGCTGATAATCATTGAAGGAATAGTATGCTGGATTTTAATCACTGCGTGTTAAAATCATTGAAGGCATCAAGATAATTAATTGGTTTTTAAAAAAATTACCTTAGTTTGATGAAGCGTAATATGGGTGTTACATTATGTCATTTTTATATGTAGAATGTTTATTAGTTTTTAATTGATATTATGATATTTGTTTTTGAAAATTTAAGGGAACATGATAACAAACCTACAGTTCTTTTCTCTAATATAAAGAGTATTGTGTTAATGTGTGTATTAAAACTATTTTATATGCATTTTTTTTCTCCTTAGTTAACATTCTTAACTTTGGCAAGATTTTCCTATAATGGCTTTGTTTTTGGGAAGGGTAATAGTTAAAACAAAATTTTGGGAGGATATTCAATAAGGCATGCCAAACTAGCAATCACACACAAGTAGTGCGATGTGAACGCTGAAAGGGGGAGCAAGAGAGACAATTCAAAAATGGAGTGAAAGAAAGATAAGTGAAAGTGAAATGTAGAACAGCGAAGTAGTAAGATGGAAACCTATGAAAAGTATATAGCTAATGATTTTTTTAATTGATCATGCTGTCTCTTAATAACAAATGAGTAATTACAATCCACCAACTAATCACTTACCACAATAAAAGTCCCCCACAACGGATCCCAACTATTTGAACAAAAACAAAATACAAAATACACTAACAACAATGTCTGAGAGTATCATTTCACTGTAGACTTCAAAGGTGATCTTGTATCTTCACAAGTGCAACACACTCCTCTTGATCTTAGTTTGAATTTATACAGCTACAACCACAAGGAAGAAAGAATCTGAGTTTGTTGAATAACCAAAGCGGAGCCATTCCAGCGTTTATTAGTGTTGATAATTGATTGTTCCATATATGGAAGAGGATAGTTAACCGACAAGTATTCCAAATGTCAGTGAGGATAGCGGGGGAAGAAATGCCAAGTAAAGACAATCTTTTTATTGAATTTCTAGGAAAGAGTCGGAGAAGAACCAAAGCAGAGGGAAGTCCAATGTTGAGCAAGCAAATGGGTAATGCCAAAATAGGATTTCAGGGTTGAAAAAAATGTGAAATCTCCTACAAAAAGACCCAACTTGGCTAATGTGAGGCCAACTAGAAGCTTCATGTAGAATACGCCATCCTAAAAGTTGACATTTAGGCTCAGTAGGGTACTATCAAATGATTGTAATCCATTCTCTACCACTGAGGAGTCAAAAAAGGACATGGACCACTTATTATTAAGAGATTCACTGAGTGGCATGTTGTTGAATTAGTCGATACAAAATCCATGGCGTGGTTGTGTTGATGGTAGAAAAGTTTGGCCAATGCCAGTCGAATGATTGTATGTGATTTTTAAGAATAACCTCAGGTGGGCTCACAATAAATGGAAGAGTAAGTAGATTTAAGCTGATTGGAAGGGTAAATGTTTGTTGCACCATTTCCAAGAGATCCAATTATCAGTGTTCTCATCCCAAATGTCCTTAACCAAATTGATGCCTTTCCTTGCAAATGATTTTTTCTTTAAATTCAAGCTGAACAACAGAGGAAGGCCATTAAAACAAATAATTTGATTCCACCAAATATTGGATGAGGGAATACTTAACCCATGTCGAAGAGATTGATAACACCATTGAAGAAATGGATCCATAACCTGCCAAGCTATCTAGTTACGCCGAAGAGGGAGAGATCCAGAAATAAAAAAAATTCATTATGAGTTTATCTTCCCATGAAGTAAGAGTCTAGGAACCTTTATAGGAAGCTTGTCATATTCGTTCCCTTACAAGGATATTCCAAGGCTCAATACCTCGAGTGGAATCTCACCACCCATTTCGTAGCAAGGCATTTCCCTTGTTGAAGTGGATCAATAATTCCAAGTCCGCCTACATATTTAGGTTGGGTGCAGAGTTCCCAAGAAATTGTTGTCATCCATTTATTTCCATTATTGTTGCTCTAAAGAAAGCTTCAAACAAGTTGTGTGAGCTTTCCATAATCAGATTTGGACGGGAATGAATAAGAGGAGTAATAAGTATGATTGGCAAAAAAAAATGATTAATGACCAGTAACTTGGCAACAAGGGAGAGAAATTTACATGACCAATTTTCAACCTTTTTTTGAATTTTAGTGAGCACCTAGTCCCACATATCCCAAGGAGAGAGCTGTATACCAAACGGAAACCCAAATAAACAAGTAATCTTCCCATGTAGGACAATGTTCCAAGTTGGGAGAATCCAAGATAGGATTTATGTCATTTTTTATGAATATCACTTATGAACAATGTGTTCAGGTTATGGTTAATGTTTAATTAGACAGGGCTACCCCTTTGCCCCATTATTGTACGTGGGGTGGTTGATGCTCTTGTTTTACATGATCTTATGAGCATATCATCAAGGAATTACTCTTCTCGGGGAGCTTATACTTGTTGATGATTCTCTCCTCTTTACATATGGACAATATATACAAGAGAAGAAAAAATCAATGTATACAGGCCTGGGGAGAACGAGTATAGAGAGGAGGGAGTGCATTGAGGAGAGGACTAGTGATGGGCAGAAGGTGGGAAAGGGAAATGAAAAGGGGATTATGACGAATGAAAGAGAGGAAGAGAATGAAGGCGATGTTCTTCATTTCGGTGAGCTTGCTAGTAGAGGGGTTATGGAAATTTAGAGTAATGGTAAAAATAGAAGGTGGTGAAATATGAATATCCTTTGAGGAAGGGACTCTATATATGCAGTGAAAGTAGTACGTCTGGTCTTTTGATGGTGTCAATGGTCAATTATGCTTCTTTCCAGCGTAAGACCTTGAGACTTGTGGATTAGATAAATCCCAAGCCATTTTTAGTGACATTGCCTAGAAATTACCCTATTCATGGGCGGGATGGAACATGGGAAGGATTGTTGGAATCCCAAAGAGAACCACTATCATTGATAAAATCTGACAACAAAAATTGAGGTAAAGAAGGTGTGTCGAGGAACTATAATAGACCCCTCTCCCACGATTAGTGCCAGTTGCACCGATTAATAAGACATTGTATCAACCCAAAATTAGTGAAAAAGGCATGCCTTTTGATTTTGAAAGAAGAAACTGTGTGTTAATTTGATCATGTTTGCCACTCTGCTTTAATCAACACAGACTCAGTCTCTTCTTGTATTTATTTGAGAAGTGGATATGGAAATTGGAGAATTAAGTTCCTTTAAAATATGTAGATTGTGGTTTTCAACCTGATATTTTGCAAATAAGTGTGTGAACATTGGGAATTGGAGGATATCTGTTTAAAGAGGTAGGAATCACTCGAGACCCTTAGTATCTTTCCACAATATTCACTGTAGGACACGTCCTTGTGGATATTGAGAAGAATGATGAAAGAAAAATTGTGATGGCGTGGAACCCCGTTGCCCAAATATATGATCTCAAGGCGAAGCATTTGAAATCTTTCCCAAAGTTGAGTGGGGTCGTAAGAAAAGGTGGGAATACAAAGGAATGTCAATGACATGAAATAATTTCTTGAGATCTACGAAGATGATGGATTGTTGCCAAAGGAGGAAATTGGATGTTGGAAAAGGCCCGCGAAGATGGTAGTCAATTTTGACGAGTAGTTTAGGGCTGATGAAATTTATTTCATCACTCATACGATGATTGGTTTGATATGTTTCAAGTGAGACTTGAAAAGAGGATAATATCAGCTTCAAGGGGTTTCCAAATATATAATGGTAATTAGAGGAAAAAATGACTAGTAGAAAGTAGAATGTTAAAGTGACCACCAAAGTAAGGGCTTGTAAAAGGACGGGTGAATGAATAACAAGGATAATGGTGGAGGAGACGGAAGACTTGAGAGAGGGAATAAGGAAGGAATTTCCATATTCTTGTAGTTCCTTGGAATAATGAGCGGAAGGCTGAGTGAGTGGGAGGATCATCATTACCAGAAAGAGTGATGAGAATAGTGTCAAAAGCAAATTATTAGTCTCATTCAATTGACCAAAGGTAGGGATGTGGTGGATATTGTATGTTGGGTACCCAAATTGACCCTCCTGTAAGACAATCAAATCAACAAGCTATGCAAGATGCCTTAGAGACAGACAAACCAAGATTTTGAGTCGTTGTAGCCGCGGAGGATTTGGGCAATCTCTTTTTAACTTAAACTTGAGGAATTTTGGATAGCACCTCACTAAGGATATGACATACTTGCTACTGTAGGTTATGACTGCAACCAAGGTGAGAGGACCCATTTTGTAAAACGCAATTTATGAAAGAAAGGATAAAATACAATATCTGCACCTCTTTCTACAGGGATGATGAAATGACGCCTCAAGAATACAGGTATCACAAAAACATCATCTAACTCTCATGAGTGGTCACATGAAAATGCAGTGTCTTCTAAAGAAGGCTCAGGTTACTAAAGACAATCCATTATTCCAACTGTATTTGGCATTTAGATTGGAACGAAGGATGGACAAAAGCAATACATATCTTAACCAGTTGTGCATAAATATGCAAACATGGACTAGTTAGTGGGATTGATGATATGGTTGTAATTTTGCTGTATGGATGGGAAGTTAAGTCGGATAAAGTTGATTATAAAAAAACCTTAAATGCCCCTTGACAATGTGTATATTAATTGTTCTGATGCAATATATAAATCACACAAAATCCGAAGCTATTCCTTCAACCAGAAGGCTTGTATTCATGGAAGTCCAATAATACAAGATTCACACATAACTCAAGATTTAAACATTAAAAGCTCATAATAAAATCTCCATAAAATATGATAATTGATTATCACATTACATCCAGATCCCTAAAATAGTTTTGAAGGGACTATACCCTGTATAAAAAAGGGCTCAAAAGCCAGATAGAAAAGATGAGAGAAGTAGCCCAGAGAAGGGCAAAAACAGCCAACCAAGGAAGGGTCAACAGCCAGAATATTACAATAAATGTCGAAAAGTGGATCAAAACGTACAAAGATCTAGAGACTACGAAGACAAGATCAAAAAGAAACCAAAAGAGAAACAACAAAAGTGAGCTCCACCAAAAAACAACTCCAGAACCGCTCGACGATCAGCTAGATCGCAGCCAAAAAAATGCAGCACAACAGCCCGCTACTTGATGGCTCTGTCTATCTTGGTCTTGATGGCCTGCAGTGACATGAAAAAGGCAATGGCTGTGGCCTGAGAGGGGTCCTTGCATGTCAGCTTGGGCAATTGCAATGTCCCTTTTCTCTTTAGGGCCCCATATGTCCTCATTGATCCCACTTAAACTGCAAACACTGTGGACATGTTGTTCAATGAAATTATAGATGCTTTTGAGGGCAGACAATATGCAGTCATTGTGGCTTTTAGCATTCCCCAATCTGCCATCTAAGGACTGTAGTTTCTTGAAGACTTCACCAATAACCCCCTCTTCCTCCTCACTTTGAAGGATCCTTTTACCCTTCGCTCTTTCCATGTTTTTTATAGCCCCTTTGAGCTCTTGCATCTCCTTCTCTAATCTGTCCACCCTATCAGCAATTCCTCCTCTTTGGGCTCCTCCACAGGCCTTGCTAATATGCAGGAGGTTTTCAGCTAGTTCTAAGTCATTGTGGCTCCTTAGGACTCGTTGGGAAGCAGGGATTTTAGCTTTGAGGCTCTTACTTTTCTTGCTGGAGACAACATCTTCATTCTTTCTTTTTAGCAGGGGGGAGTGGGAGCAGTGTGGGCAGGTGGAGGTATGGAGGAGGGAGGTGGGATAGGATTCACGGGAGGGCAGCTGGAGAAATGATGGTGAATCAAGAGGATAAGGCCCTGGTGCAAAGGGATAACCCTAGAGTGGCTTTGAACTTCCCTTATAGATTTCTCCAGAGAGTTAATCAGATAATGAGGAAAGCTGATAATGTTTATTTCTACGAAAATGATTCAGAAAAATCAGATGCTTTTGAGGTATAGTCACATATCTTCCTTCAAGGGTAACATACCTTACCACCATTTTGGCTAGTTCATCAAAAGGTCCAGGGATCGACTCCACCTTGAGGCCAGCAGTCACGAACTCAAGATTCTCTCCCTCTTCCAGAAATTTCTTGGTTTCCACCTCCCTGTCTACCTTCTTATTGAAGAATTTTGTGCCTTCCAGGCTGAGGCCCATGATCTGAGCTATGAGCTCTTCCGTGATTTCCATTTTCATGTTACTGTATTTAACTATTCTATTCTTCCAACCCTTGGCGAATTTGATAGAGATGTCTTGGTCGAAGCCTTGAATCCTTTCAATGAAATTAGACAGGCCCCCGATTTACAGGTAATCCCAGAGCTCCGTGTTCTCTTTCCACTCAGGATTGTGGGTCGGTTCGGTTTTGCATGGCGGCCCCCCCCATGTTTCCTCTACACCTTTTCCTTTCTCAACGATAAAATAGCTTCCACTGTGTGGGACATGGCCAAACTTTGAACTTGGTATTTGAATCTTTCCTTCCTGTGAAAGTCGGTTTAATTATTATGCTACACTTGTTATTATTGCCCCGCTCCTTGGCTTTCCTCCTATGCCAAGAAATGATGACAGTCCAGCCCGCACAGATCGCAACAATCATCCAAATCTTTTGTTGATGTCATCATCATGTACTTGGGGATCCGCACATTAGCGTCTAAAATACAGCCGTTAGTTATGATTTTCACTGCCATGAAGATCAATGATACTATGGCTTTATTGACATGAGCTGGCAGAACTTCCCCGCCAATCCAAGTTTGAAAGGAATTATATAACACCGAAGTTAGCCAAACTGTCATTACCCTTGTTTCCTTCCCATATAAGTGATGGGTGATTTGGACATTAGTTCAAATTTTTGACAAATATCAATAGCTTCCTCAATATAATCCCTGATAGACCAGTTGGGGTGTTGCTTTTTGTTCAGAAAGGTTCATTTATAATATTTAGAGAATCACCTTCAATTATGATATTCCTTGAATATTACAATCTCTGGCAAGTCTAATACCCCAAAGAGCCGTTTATGGCTTCGGAATAATGATTAGTCTGTCTGCCCATTATCCCAGAAAATTTAGCAACATATCAGCCTCTTTGATCCCTGATGATGCCCCCCTCCACCAGAGTCAACCTAGATTGCCTTTTAAGGCCCCATCAAAATTTAATTTGTGCCAATCAGTGGGGGGTTTAATCCATCGGATTGTGTTTTTGTCAATACCATTGTTATTTCTATTGATAGTGGCTATATTCCATTTAGTCAGAATGCAATTACTTCATTCTCAGGGTAGAGGCCTATTTTTAGGGGGTTTAAATCTAGCAATATTATCTTGCACAGCAATGATTATGATTTCCTTATAAACTTTGTTACAAGCCTGTCTATTGTTTCTGAAAATACTATCATTACGAGCCTTCCAGATTCTCCACATAGTGTGAGAGGTAGAACAAGTTGCCAAATGATGAGTTTTCACCATGCAATGTTTAAATGGAGAGCTCCATTGCTCCCAAGTCTGAAGGCAGGTAAGAGGAAAAATCCATCTTAGGGTTGAATTTTGCAAAAATAAGCTGCCAAATTTTGGAAGCAATCTCACAATGGAGGAATAAATGTTTGATATCTTCAGCCTCTTGCTGACACATGCAACATCTATTAGGCATGAAAAATCCCTTCTTGATTAGGTTATCATTAGTTAGGATCTTTCCATTAATAATTAGCCACCAAAAGAAGTTCACTCTAGGGGTTAGCTCCGGCATCCACAACTTGTGCCACTTAATTTCTTATAAAGCTTTCCATGGATGCAAAGAAAGAATTATATCCTGATTTAACAGTGTAGATCCCCATCAAAAGAATCCTTCCAGATGATCTCATATTTAAATGATTTTGATTAAGTTATATGGATTAGGGAAAGTGATGATTTTATGAAGAGATATAATATCAGCCTGTATATTATCATTCTCCACTTTTAGCTGCTTCCATTTTCTTTTGTAGATCCATCTCTCTCAATGTGAAATATAGGAACATTTATGTGTCCTATACTTTGATTAAGTTCATGGTCTATTTAATGATATCTCATAAGCAGAGATCCCATAAATAAATAGTTTATTAGTCCATATATAGTTATATGGTTTTCCCATCTCATTCCAGCTGCACCCCTGAGAGATCTAATAAGTGTGAACTGCGTAGTAAGTGTTTTTAGAGACTAAATGAACCACTTGGAAGGGACTGAATATAAGAAGGAAATCTTAGTGTTTGACTCATTTGAGGAAGAAAGATGTTAATCATCTCTGGCCAAGGATTTTCTGCTCTATGATTTATAATTACCTCCATGAATAATTTTGCAGGTAAGGGTAGTACTCATATGTTCCAATTAGGATCTTTGGTGGGTCTAACATCACCAATCCTTAGGTTCACAATAGTGTATCCCAAGCCACTAGATGATCACATCTTGTCACTCATTCACCGTGCCATACACAAGTGTTTCTTAATAACTGTTCCCAGTTGCACTTCATCAACAGACTAGATTGTGGCATGGTGAACGATTGATAGTAAAAACTGTACGAGAGTTAAAAATAGATTGAAGTCATAGGATATGTACTCCAGTTTAGACAACTTACCTGCACTATACAAATATTCGGTCTAGTTACATGCCAGGTGCCAATCATTCTCTGAAATACTCTTACTTTCCCAGATCATAGGAATGACATCCATGAAATCTTGTCATTACTTGCACATGTAACTCTAATCAAGTACCTTGTACAAGAATTAAAAAGATGCCATTTATATCTACATGTTGTATGCAATCTCGTCATTGCCTAACTGAATAGAGTGATTGAAGGTGAGATGAAATAGAGCTTTTGCCTCAAAAGATTAGTTTTCTGTCATGGAGAGCTGGCACTACATGAATATGAAGGACTTTTAATGGCTCATTTGCCTCAATAATTAAGCCATGTAAGTTCAATTTGGACATTAGATTCAAACTGTCTGATGAGATGTCACTCTGATCTAAGATGTGAGTGCAGGGAATTCCTTTTGAAAAATCATTTTGCCAATGTCGACTTGACTTAACAATATGAATCTTCACTTAAACTATCAGCCATAATAATGAAATAAAGGAGGGGACCATAGGATACACTTTATAATGTATTACTATTGCAACAAAGCTATTGACC
The DNA here is from genome assembly GCA_019776745.2 of Taxus chinensis. Lineage (NCBI taxonomy): Eukaryota > Viridiplantae > Streptophyta > Pinopsida > Cupressales > Taxaceae > Taxus > Taxus chinensis. Next base: position 131,907 of record JAHRHJ020003516.1, on the reverse strand, counting down.
CACAGAGTGACACATTTAAAATTCCCTCAGACTGGAGAAATGCTACATTGGTTTATGATATTATCATTAAATGGATTGATTTAAGGTTTAATGAAACAATTTATCAAATGAAATACCATGGGTATTTGGATCCTTCCCATGCATGAAGTAAGACTCAGAATGTTTAATGTCGACAATAGATATGAAGTGAAAATCAAGTTTATATGTAATAAGACATCCCTACCATTTTATTTTTGATCCACTAGAATGTATAGTAAACTATTATAATTCCATCTTGGATAATTCTTCTTGGAAGTGAATATCTGTTATTGAGTGATCTGACATGATAGTAGGTTGCATTCTAGTGGTCACCCCATTAGAGAAGATCGCCTATCTCCAAATGACCATTAACCAATATCTTACCCTGAATACACCCACCTCAAACTTTCGTGGTATCAAGTTACACCAGGCATCCACAATGTGACTTTATATGCCCAACAATAAACATAACAGATTAGCTATAAAGATCACACGTATCACATATCCTTGTAATCCCAGAATCCCTGTCAATTGCAAGTATGTTTGCCCAACAAAATAAACCATGGTCAAACAGTATAGTCATCTAGAATCCTATCAAGTACCTAGAGTGCATTTTCACCCTTCAGTCTGGAATGGAAAAACAACCTTATTGTGTAATAGATCCATCATCATGACAGTTTGAAATAGAGTCTTTGCTAAATCTCAGATGGTACCACATTATTATCACATCCATGGCAGATACTAAAGTGGAATGATAGATTCATCTTGTTCATTTAGCTGGTATCAAACACCATAGACATTCTTGTATTAAGCACCTCTGCATTTAAAGACAATACCTCAGGCATCCTTAGTAGGTCCCCATTTGACTTAGAGCTAAAAATCATGTATAATCCTCTAAGGTACAATTAGCTATCTCTTGATGAGCTATCAAATGAAAGAATTTGGTATTTTGGTCTCCATCTATCAAAGGGCTACTATCATATTCATTCTCCAGATAATCTTCCATCTGGATGTCCTATCATGCCTACGCACAACTGGACCTGAAGAATAAACATTATTAAACTAAATATACACTCGATTTTTGATTATCATAAATGGTAGGGATCATATGTACCTATTCATGGGAGACATTTGTTCCTCTCATCAAGCATCTTCTAGATATTTGCTTAGCAGTCTCTCTTCATTTCAACCAGGTTAGTTAAGAACTCATCTTAGCTCTTCCACGTATTCAACTTTCTATTTAACATCCATTAACGAATTCTGATCATAGCCTCACTCTGGGCCATACCAAATAAAATGACAGAACCCACCACTCTTTAATTCTGTCCATGATTGTATTCATGTTCGAACCACATTTTCTCAAATTTGAAATTACCATAGGAAATGTCTTGTCCTATATTCATGGAGATCATATCTCCAACTAATGGATCTCACTGAAAATATTCCCATAATATGGGGATATTTTTATAACAGATGGATATATATATCTATATATCTATATATGCATATATATATATAGCTCTTAAAGTTTAACACACCATATATGCTGAACTCACTAATTACATGTTGAACCATGTAACCCGAATATTCCATGAAGCATTCTCCACTTCTTTCCTTTGAATTTTTGAACGGGTAAAAGCAAAAAAGTATTGGCTATTCATGTCATTCACCACATCGTCGTAATCATCTTCTGCATAGTCTAGGTACCCAATATTGGAGTCAACAATTGTTCATCATATGATTCTTTAGTGTAACCAAAATATTTGTAAGAAGCTTCAACCTCGTATTCATGTTCCTCTTCTCTTTTTTTAACCACCTTGTTTGGAGAAGCACAATGACTGGGGGTGAATCAATCCTTTAAAAAATTTAATTTAGTTGTCTTAAATTGCATACATCATTCAAAATACATTAACCAATGAGAGCATATTGATCATGAATAAAAAATACACATAAACAAGAGAGTACACAAGAACACCAAATATAAAGTGGGAAACCTTCAAGGGAAATAAAACCAATTAAAACTTCTAAAGATATTACTCAATTCAATAGAATTTTGTGAGTATTACACATCACAAAATATTTCTTTAGTGAGGCACTGTAGACATTAAATCACACACTTTGGGTAAATTTATAGGTCCTAGTCATGTACCAATATTCATATGATTCCTAAGCAAGAAAAGTACTAATTGACCACTATATTTGGCTTCTTTGCTTTCTTTTTGGTTTCCTTTTTGCCCTTACACTCCTATTATTACTTTAGATACTTCATCTTTTCTGATTTAGGACACCAGCACCCCCATCCCCTCTGGGTGTCCTTACCAGCACCCCCATCCCCTCTGGGTGTCCTTGACCTCTTTGTATCTTGCTCATATCTTTTGGGTCCTTCCTAGCTGTTGGGAATATTATTTTCTTATGGGTCGACATTTTATTAGTTAATTACTAAATTAAAACAAGGGAATCATATAAATACAAAGCTATGTGATCATAATAAAGGACCAAGATTTAAGCATCTACTATTATCACCTAAGGTTGCATCCAATGGCATTTCAAGAGCATCAAAAGAATTTATCTAGCTATCATTCAAGGGATAAGGGAGTAAATTCTTCTACATACACTTCGTAGGAGGGGAATTTAATTTTTTCATTTACACATCTACTTACATAAATACATCTAGCTACTACTCTTTATTCAGTGCATCTTGCACAAGATCCACCTCGGGCACAATTCTACACACACACCGCAAAACTACATGGAGTTTGAAATATAATGCAACACCCAGATCATAATTTCACTCAATCAGGCGACCTTCGAGGTTAGCCTGAATCCCCATTTGTATGTTTTTATTTTTAGGATTTTATGTGTTTTGGGGTTTTACAGGTGTTCTTTCTCTTTACAGGTTTCAGGAGAACTCGGTGATCAATCAATGACATAAAAGTGACTAAAAAACAATACCTAGCATATATCTTGTGACACAAAATAAATCACTTTCTAACAGTTTTCGTGGTCATAGGCACCCAAAGAAAGTCTCTGGCACCTAGGTTCCCTTGACACAGTCTAGGAAGATTTGATAGTCACACAATTTTTTAGGTTCATCTTCAACAGTTCCCTCCTCTTATTTGTCAGTTTTCAAGTTCGGCACAGTTCAACAAATAATTTTGAAATTAGATAAAGTACTTTATCCCTTCTGTTACACCTAGGGTTTCATATTTTCTATCTTATTTTTTAGGTCACATCTGAACTTTATTTCTTTATTATTTCATTGTGACTCTGCAATATCTAGGGCTTAATAATTCTATTTTTGTTAAATCATTTAGTGAACCCATCTCATTCAAACATGGTCCTCATACTTTCATCACTCTCAGTTTCCTAGGATATTCTCATCATGGATATCTCCATTCATGATTTCTTTCTAGCCTATCTTAAGTGTCGAGCTAAAATCATTACTCTCTTGGCTACTACTCACATTCCTTCTAATACTCATCCAAACATTTTTTTTCAGACATTTGTAGATATATTTTCTTATAATATTACATTTCCATCTAATGTAGCTGATAATCTTTCTATTTATGAAAATGATCCTCCTCTTTATATCCAAGTACAAATCTATAACTTGGCTGTTAAATGAACTATAGTCGTTAATGGATCTAAGCTCAATATTTTTCCTTGATTAACTAAAATAGAAATGTTCTAGTGTAATCTAATGGTATAGGAGCAATAAAATAACCAAATAAATCAAGTAATAAAATATTGAAATACACCCTAGTAAGATAAGTAATAAAATGTAAAACCCTATCATGTAAAGAGGGTTGAAAAATCCTTAGTTGATTCACATATGTCATGGGCCTGTGTTGTCGAGTATACTAGGTGAACAGGAGGAGAAAACTATTGCACATGAGCTAGAGAAATTAAAGATCTGGATAGACTGGGGCTCCTAGAGAGGGGTAGGGGTACCCATGGCTGCACTGGTATGAGATCTAGACACCCTAGTCTACAGAAATGGCCAAGAAACCTCCTCTAGAGTATCGATGGATGTTATATATTGCTCTCTTTGTATCACATGAATGTGATTTTCTGATTGCTAAAGTATGTGTAAACTTGCAATGGAAAAATCCCCTATAAAAACCTAGACAAATCATCAAAACCCTAAAAATGAGGAATAACCACATCCATCTCCTCCTTGTTTTAGTTTTATTTTAATTATAAGTAGTATTATTTTAATTTTAATCATTTCCTTATGTCTATAGATATAGATTTTTCTTTTCTTTTAATGAATCTTGAAAAAAATAAAATCACTAATTGTTTAGTTAGTTTATTTTATTTAATTTCTTCTTTAAAATATGGTTAGAATACACAAAAATAGAGTAGATAGTTAGTTTATTTCATTTTATTTAATTAATTGGGAAGGAGTTTAGTTAATTAATAGACTAAATACACTTGTCTTTTATTTAGAATAACTTTATTTCCATTATTTATTTAAAAACTAGGATTTGAATGTAGTTCAGGAACTCAAATCAAAGAAACAAACCTATTCATTATTATGAATTCATTTTTTTTCCGTTCATAGCCTCTACTTATCCTTTGACCAACATAGCTATTACAAATTGAGAATACCAGTTCACAGCCTCTTATTATCCTTTAGCTACCTATTTTGTTCCCATCCAATATCTCACATTTTGGCTATCTTGGCACAACCCAGAAATTTGAGTACATCAGGAATCATGTGTCATTTTTTTGGTGTACAGGAACTGCCATATAAGAAAATAAACACTACTACTTCATTTTCTAACCTAGAACCCCTAAGTTAACGCAAAGAAAAACTCACTTCATACACTTGTAAAAGGAATCCAAAGATTCCTAAATCTCACAATAGCAAATTTTAAGTCATTATGGAAAAACACCCATGTCATGTATGAAGCTATAAAACCAATTCAAGGCAATCATATTTCTCATCTACAGGTACTCAAACATCCTCTCTCCAAGTATTTTACCAAGAGAGAAGTAAAAAAAACATGGTCAAAGAAAATGTCAAATCTAGTTGATCTATCTAGATATCATGTGTTAGGTGGAGAATGATGTGTGTTTTGAGGCCACCTTAGAGTAATTAAAAATATCAGTGGTGTATGGGGTTTCCCATAACCCTTATAATGTTTATTTTACAAGACTCTTCGTTTATGGATAGGGTTTGAGATGATGGGTATTTAATTCAAATAGCCTTGTTGCATGTGCGAAAACTAGGGTTTGATAGTGAAACATAAATATAATAAAAAATACTAACAAAAAATCTTTTAGAAGTTGATCCATAGCATGGTCAAGACCATATTACAAGGTCAGGACTAAACAACATGATCCTTGTAGTTTGGTATGGTTCTGCCCCAAGTTAATTCATAGTCATAGTCCCATGTGTTAAGTTTATCACATTAAAATCTTTAGTTTTCACTTGAGACCAAGAAACAAACTAGGTTTAGCTAGAAAAAATTATGGAATAATTTTTTTTGTTAAAGGTGTTTGTAAAGAAGGTTACCAGATCATAGTTAGTGCAAACCAGATAAGGATTATCAAGCAATACTCACTTACAAAAGTACTCCAAGCAACAAACAACAACAAGCACAAGGGCCAACAAGAAGTTAAATTCATCTCTTAGGTTAGGAGAGTGAAATCCCTCTCAATTCTGCCCAAACAGGCTTACAGGGTTCAACTCAATTTTTCACTCAATTAGAATCATCAAAAATTTCCTAAATCATGCTCATTGGATAGGAAATTTCTTCACCTTTCCAACCATATAAAGAAGTCCTCCTAACTCCCAATAAAACTCAAGTTATGGCCCGACGGAGTTTTGGGGAGAAATTTTCCCTTGGGAAATCCACGGGCTTAGGTGACAATTTTTCCCTCTTTGAGCGCAAAAGCACAAAACTCCTCCACGCACCCGCAGGTCCGATTGGGAGGACACGTGGCACCTTTCAATTGGCGCGGGGAAAGGCAGAGCAGCGGAACAAAAGGGAAATTTGAGATTTTATGGTTTGAAATCTCAAAGGGGAGAAGATCTCCGCTCTCCCGCCGATTTCCAATTCGCCACGTGTTAGAACGTGATTAGACCGGGGTTGGCGGGCCGCGGGGAAAAATTTAAAATTTTTCCCAAGGTTCAAAACAACCTAATTTTCCGAAGGAGGATTTGGCTCCGATTTTGCGTAAAAGGCCACGTGGTATCTTCAGATTGGGCGCGGGCCTACGGAGAAATGGAGCGATTTAAAATTTTAAGCCAAAAGCGTAAAAAGGTCAAAATGACTTGCGCGGTCCGTGTGTTCGTTAGGACATGTGTCATCACCCCATTGGTTGCAGGGTTGTGGGGCCACGGAGAAAAATATGATTTTTTTCCAAAAGGAAACAAAAAGTTTAAGTTTCAAAATTTCATTTCACGCATCTGCCAAGCCACGTGTCAGCACGTGATTGGCTGTGGGGCCGCGGAGTTGCAGAGAAAATTGGGAAATTTTTTCCAAAGATTTTTTTTTCAAAAGTTAAGTTTTCAATAGATTCACCCCTCCCAAGTGCCACATGGTGACACATGATTGGCTGAGAGTGTTGTGGGGCCGCAGACTTTTTTGGGAAATTTTTCCAAAGTTCAAATTTTGATTTTAATATAGTTGGATTTATTTTTGGATGGCCATTTTTGAAGTAAAACTTCAAATGGCCATAATTTTGATAGGAAACTCCATTTTGGGAAAACATGGACTTTCCGGAAAGCTCTCAGAGTCCTCTTTGCATAGAAATCATAAATTTAGGATTTTGATGAAGTTTTGGGGTCAATTTTAAGAAATCAATCTGTAGGCTTTTAATATGTGAATTGGCAGTTTTTCAACTTATAATTTTAATAAAATTAGAACACCTCCTTCACTCAACATGCCAAATAGACATGGAGGATCAGTCTAGGGAGGGTTTAGGGTGTTTTAGTGAAGTCAATTTGTTCATTTGTATAAGTTTGCATTTTTCCAACAGTTGACGGGAAAAATGACCGTGCAAGCTCCGATTTGAAATTCCTTGGGTTTTAGAGATTTATTCTTGATTGTTTTAGTGAATTTGGATTCCTCAAGTCTTCCTAAGTGTAAATTTCAAGTTTCATAATTTATTGTTGAGTATAAAGTCGAACTGCTCATTTTTATTAAATGTGCATTGCCAGATTTGAGTTTTAAAACAGTGAACTGTTTCTTTTAATTTTGTTCATCAATTTTTGGTAATTTGGATGTGCATGTGATTCCTAAGCTTAGTCAAATACATTTGATTGATTAAGACAACCATTCAATTCTAAATTAAATTACAATTCAGATTTCAATTCGAATGCACAATTCAAATGAGAACAATACAGTTTAGCTTTCTCATACGTATTTTCTTTCAACACATAAATCTCAATCTTCTTGACAACAATTCAATTCCAACATACAATACATTTTGAAAAATACTTCAATCCTTTATTCAAAATTCAATAACACTTTTACAATTGGTCTCCTTTCCAATTTGAATTGGTATCAAATTTCAATTTACAAAGCATGGAATAACATTTACATTTTCTTTCCAAAATAGAACAGAGATCAAATATACTTCTTCTTTACATTCTCAATTTCAATTTCAAACATCTACTATCAATACAATAATTTCATATTACAACATTTATACACTCATCCACTTGAAGTGGGAAAGGTTACATTGAATTTTCTCCAAAGGGATAAGACTGTCAAACTGTAATTTCTTCTCCAAACAACAACATGCCTGTTTCTTCTCCTTTGCAACTGTAATCACAACAAGGGAGGGGAAAAGGCAACGCTCTCCACCCAACCAAGACATCCAATGGGAAAAGAGAAGCCATCTTTCCCCATTGGCCCCCGAGCCCCAACCATATTGAAATGGAGCATGAATAACAACACATGGCAACATAGGCTTCTTTCACATACAAGCACATTTCTTTTCACATGCATAGAACAAAAAAATGCACAATTCAAAACAAGACAGTAGTTCCCAACTACATTTAAACATTTCAAACAACACAAAGGCTTCTTCAAGCAAGCCAAACAAGAGCAAGAGCTATGGGGAGCTCCTTATACCTCCCAAGTTGGATTTGGGCATCCACCAAAAGCATACCACCAAAACCATAACAATTCCCATAAACCTTATATCTCCCATCCCCTCCTTATGCCCCCCCCCCCAAAAGTTTCTCCCTTATGCCCCCCCAAGAGTAAGAAATGCAAGCAATTTCTTTTCCTAGGTGGATCCCAAACCAACACTCCCTCCACAAAAGAATAAGTGCCATTGGAAATCCCTTATGCCCCCCCCAATGAAACCCCATAGTCTTCTCCTACACCTTTCCCTAAGCAATCTACCCAACCAGCCATGAATACACAACACATTCACCATTTCATTCATGCAAGAAAAGGGAAAAACAACATATAAAATGGGACAAGATCCTACCTCTCCATAGTGGAGATTGTTTCCAAAACAACAGTTCTTCAATGCTCAAATTATGCAGTCCAAAACAACAAGTAAGTGCATACAAAAGACTCCAAGTTCTTCCTCAACCAAGCTCCAAAGAAAAAAAAGTGCCCCCAAGAGAAATGAACAAAGTTTCAACAACCCAAACAAGAGGAGAAATTCAAATTTTATAAGAGAGGGAGGGAGAGGATGATGTGGATTCCAAGTGGGATGCCACATCATTCTTACTCCACCCCAAAAGGAGAAAGTCAATTCACAATAAATGGAAATGACAAAGCAACTTACACACTCAAAATTAACCCATACATTAACAAGGACTGAATTAAAAGCTTGTAAGGAAAGTGCAATAAAAACTTACACATAGTCATTTCAAATTTTAATTATAAAGGCTAAAATTTACTCCCAAACCATAGGTATGGTTGGTGTATGATTTTAAGAGGTGTGGGACAAGTTTAACTTGTCCCACAAGCCTCCAAATTTGGCCTCCAAGGTCAAATTCGAATTCCATAGAGGATGGAGTGTTCTACACTCCAAAATCTGACTTACACAAACTCTCACTTACACATCACATCCTCTTACACATTCTTACAACATGAATTAATATCTATGACTTCATTTATTACTTACTTTTGACATAATGATTTATTTATTTAACATATGGTTATACATGACATAAATCCAATTTAATTAATAACCAAGACAACACTTTATTACTTACATTCCACATCCCAATTAAATTTAAATAAAGTTTAACTATATGACTATCACATTTAAATTAAAAATGAACACATTACAAATAAAAATACATACAACAATAATGAAAAGGAACACATAAATAAAACACATATATCCCATGGTCACAATAATGGAAATCCCCCCATGGGAAATCCTAACATAACACAACACACAAACAATTATAGTTGCCATGGTGACCCCGTTGAGTTCATCCAGAATTTCAATATGGTTAGTCTCCAGTCCCCCGACATTGTTGTGATATTTTAACCTGCAAAATAACAATACCTCCTTTGGCCTCGTGGCCATATCAGAACATCCAAAATGATATAAGCAACATATAAATATCAAATCCAAATCACAACAATATCAAGAATTCAACATTTTCATTTTAAATTCAATTTTGCCACTATATCATCACCCAATGAATCTCTATACTAGAGCTACTCATAATATCAAATGTCACATGTCTAAAATCAATATCAATAACCTATCCATATAAAGTAGTATATCATCATCCATAATGTCTCCAATAATCATCATGCATGCTAACTGAATCAAGGTCCATAGTAATCCATGATCTAACATATACACATCATACTAAGTCAAAACATAATAATGTCCCAAAATGAGATTAACAGTAGCAAGATCAGTATCTAAACAAGTGTCAAAGGGAAGTGGGCACTACATCCCCCTCCCCTTAGACTCGACTTCCTCCTGGAAGTCACTGGAAAAAATGTGGAAACTACACTCGTAATACTATGGCATCCTCCCAAGTGGCTGCAGTCTCATCATATCTATCCCACTGTACCCGTACCTGATCAATCTCTCTACCTCGAAGGCCCAGGGTCCTATGATCTATGATACGGATGGGCTCCACCATCACCTGCCCCTGATCCTACACCTACAATGATGTCCAGTCCAACACATGAGAAGGATCTGTAATGTACCTCCTAAGGACAGAAACATGAAACACATCATGTACGTGAGACAAGCTGGGTGGCAATGCTAGATGGTAGGCCAAAGGGCCGATACGCTCCAAGATCTCAAAAGGACCAACGAATCTAGGAGCTAACTTAGAACCTTTTCCATAGTGGATAGGGCTCTTGTGTGGCCTAACACGAAGGAACACCTTCATGCCCACATCAAAGCTACGATCAATCCTATGTTGATCTGCATACTTCTTCTACCTATCCTGTGCCTCCTGCAATCTCTGCCTGATCAACACTACCTGTTGCTCCATGTCCTGCAAAAGAGCTGGTCCAAGAGATACTCTATCCTCCAACCTATCCCAGCTAAGGGGTGTCCTGCACTCCCTACCATACAATGCCTGAAAAGGTGCCATGCCTATAGAACTCTGAAAACTATTATTGTAGGAAAACTCCACTAAGTACAGGTACTCCTCCCACTTAGACTGCCTGATCCATCACGTACATCCTGAGTATATCCTCTAAAATATGATTTACTCACTCAGTCTAACCATCTGTCTCAGGATGATATGCTGTTCTGAAATTAACCCTCATCTCGAGGACATACTGCATGGTAGTCTAGAAGTGTGATGTGTACAGAGGATCGCGGTCACAAATGATCTTTCATGGAATCCTGTACAACCTGATGATCTCATCCAAATATACTCATGCCACTACTCTAGCTGTATAAGTGGTCTTCACCAGTGAAAAGTGAGCCACTTTTGTCAATTTATCAACCGTGACCATAATGGCATCGTGGTGATATCTCGACATAGGTAGTCCAACAATGAAATCCATGGAAATGGTGTCCCACTTCCATTCCGGTATGGCATGAGGATAAAGAAGACCTGCTGGATGCTGATGCTCAGCCTTAACCCTCTGGCACTCTAAACACCATGACACAAACTGAGCCACATCTCGAATGAAGTCCTCTCCAGTGATACAACTGTCACAAAGTGGTGTGCATCTTCTTCACTCTAGGATGGGCTGAATAGGGTGCACGATGTGCCTCTACCAAGATGTCCTGCCTCAATCCTCCATCTCTAGGAACATATATCCTACCTCTGTGTCTAAGAAGACCATCTACCTCTAAGGTGAAACCATCAAACTTCCCCTCAAGGGGTCTCTGTGACTCTATCTCTGCTCGTACTGTCATGTAGAAGCTGTCAAGAGGAAGCTGCTGAAGAATCCTGCTCCGTAAATCTGTGCTCACTATAGTGGCCATAGTCACATGTCTCCATCTACTGAGAGCATCTGCTACCACATTCTCCTTCCCTTTCACATGCTCTATCTCCATGTCATACTCACAAAGCAACTCCATCCAACGCCTCTGACGAGCATTTAGATTGGGCTGCGTGAAGAGGTGGCGAAGACTCAAATGATCTGTCCTGAGTGTGAATCTCCATCCAAGAAGGAAATGTCTCCATCTAACCAAAGCATGCACAACTACCATAAGCTTAAGGTCATGGGTAGGATAATTAAGCTCGTGATCCTTGAGTTTGCGAGACTCAAAAGCTACAACCCTGCCATCCTACATCAACACACCACCGAGCCCTGCTAAAGAAGCATCTGTGCAAACAAAGAATTCACCCTATGGATCTGGCACTGTAAGAATGGGTGCTGTAGTGAGGCACTCCTTCAGTGTCCTAAAGGCCTACTCACATCTGTCCATCCAAACAAACTTCTTCCCTTTCCTCTGAAGGGAAGTGATAGGGTGTACAATCTGAGAGAAGTCCTGAACAAATCTCTGGTAATATCCTACTAAACCCATGAAGCTACGCACCTCGGTCACTGTAGTGGGTGCTGGCCAATCCATAATGGCTCTAATATTGGAAGGATCGACTGCGATACCTTCCCCAAAAATAACATGTCCCAAATACTGCACCTCTGTCTGGAAGAAAGCACACTTCTCCAAGTTCCCGTAAAGCTGCTGCTCACGAAGACACTGAAGAACCTGTCGAAGGTGCCCCTCATGCTCCTCACGTGTATGTGAGTATATCAAAATGTCATCAAGGAAGATGAGCATGAAGTGATCTAAAAAGGTTCTGAATACCCCATTCATCAAACTCATGAACACTGCGGGGGCATTCGTCAAACCAAAAGGCACCACTGTGAACTCATAGTGCCCATATCTCATGTGGAAGGTGGTCTTATGAATGTCCACCTCTGAAATCCTCAACTAATGGTAGCCTGACTTGAGATCAATCTTAGAGAACACCGTGGCTCCCTTCATCTGATCAAACAAGTCATCAATGCGAGGAAGAGGGTAACGATTCTTGATCGTCACTTTGTTCAACTGGCGGTAATCAATACACAACCACAATGATCCATCCTTCTTCTTCATGAAAATCACTGGTGCACCCCAAGGGGATACACTAGGATGGATAAGGCCCTTCTCCAAAAGGCCTTCAAGCTGTAACTTGAGCTCACAGAGCTCCGGGTGGTCATCCGATAAGGTGCCCATGAGATAGGCTCTGCTCCTGGGACTAGGTCTATATGGAAATCAATCTCACGTGGAGGTGGCATCCCCGGTAGCTCCCCTAGAAAGACATCAGAAAAATCTCTCAAGATGGGATGATCATCTAGTGACGGTCCACTAGACCCATCCTCTGACCTGTCACTAACTGTAACAGCGTACATCTGACAACCCCATCGACAACACCGCTTAAGCTGCATAGCGGAAATGGTGTGAATAGAAACGGGTCTTTTGACCCCCAGATCACCGACTCTACTCCCAAATCATCTGCACAAGCAATAGTCTTATGATAACAATCCATCCTGGCCCTATGTGTAGATAACCAATCCATGCCTAATATAACTCCATACAAGCCCAAAGGAAGAATACAGAGATCTGAAGTGGTGGTGAAAGGTCCCAAATCCACAACACACTCCTTAACTAAGGAGTCCACAAAGATCTTGGCTCTAGAAGCCATCTCGACATCCCAACTAAGACCCTGCCTAACTGCCACCAGCCTGCATCGCTCTACTAAAGATGGTGCAATGAAAGAATCAGAAGAACCAGAATCAAATAATACAGAGATAGGAATACCACCAATGCTACCTGTGGTCTCAATGACTGTGCTCTGGTGCTCTACCTAGTGGTTCTCAACCACTGCATAGATCCTGTGGCTACGTCCCATGTCACCAACTGTCAGCTCAGAAACTAGTGCCTTACCCTTGTTAGGGTTCTGAGGGAAATCTCTCTAGAAATGTCCAACTACTCCACATCCAAAACAACCACCTGATCCTCTCCAAGGAGTTACACCCCCAGTAGGTGCCCTAGAAGCCTGTGGTGTGGATCCTGATGATCTGGTATGTAGTCTGTTGTGGCCTCTACTGGCGAGCTCTAGCTGACTGAGCTCTAGGTCCACCCTGTGTCCTGATGGGACCCCTAGGAGGAGGCCCCATGCTCCGACCTCTCTGTGCATCAGCTCTCTGTGGAGGTCTATATGGTGGGTGAGACTACTGCTGTATGGCCTAAAGGATGACTGTGTTGAATGCTACCCACCACGAGGGAGAGGTGTTGAACCTCTCAATCTACCATCCTGCATCTGCTGAATGTGGCTCCTGACTCGGTCTCTAGCCTGTTGGGTTTTACCCCGAGTCTCCTCTACAATATAGGCCTTCTCGATGGCCTCTGCTAATGTCTGTGGGTAGTGAATCCACACTGCCCCTCCAATGTCCAAATTTAGGCCCCAGATGAACCTGTGAATCTACACCTGCTCATCCTACATATACTCTACATACTAAAGTAGATCTAGAAACCTACTCTCATACTCTGCTACAGAAAGGGTAGCCTGTCTGAGGTCATGGAACTCATCAATCCTCTGTTGGATGAACCTCCGTGATAGGTACCTGTTCCTAAATCTCTCCTCAAATAACTCCCAAGTCACTATCTCTGAATCAACATGGAGCTTCTGCTCCTCTGTCCTCCACCATACTCCTGCTCCATCCCTCAGTAGATGGATCGCAACACGAGCTTTCATGTTGCTAGAACAAGGACAAAGCTTGAAGCAACCACTCAAGCTCACTAGCCAAGCCTCTGCCTGAAATCCACCTATGTCACCAGAGTAATGTGAGGGTCTAAGCTTCAGGATCTCCCTGATGTGATCCGCTGCTGAGGTCTGTCAGCCTCTAGGCCTCTCTGCAAGCTCATCCCTAAGCCTAGGGCTCCGAGACCTCTCTCTATGCTCCAAAACTCTATCACCCTGTCTCCTAGGTGGTGAATCCTCTCTAACTGACTCCACATGGGAGTTCTCTCCTCTATGCTCCTCACTGAGTGGAGGAGGTGCATGTCCCTCAATAGAAGTAACTCTATCATGTCTGCCTGAGTGCCCTCCTACTGATCCTCCGTGTAGAGTGGCATTAACATCCTGAAGGGTCTGTAGAATCTGAGGTAGAATGGCTGCTACACCCTGATCTAGTGGTGGTGGTGAATCTAGGTCTCTGTGAAGGTTCCTCTCACTCTGTCTGATCCTCATGTATATACCAAAGTGAGAGTCAGTTCACTTGTTAAGTTATACAACTTCCATGTTTACTAAAACACTCAAATTCTTGTTAAGTTGTTTTCTAGGTTTTCAGTGTGCTAGGTTTAAGTTTTCATGTCTCAATTTTCTAGTGGTGCCCAATGGTCCAAGCCTTTGAACCACTACTCTGATACCAAGTGTAATGCCCGCTTCAAACTACCACTTGAGACCAAGAAACAAACTAGGTTTAGCTAGGAAAAATTATGGAATAATTTTTTTTTGTTAAAGGTGTTTGTAAGGAAGGTTACCAGATCATAGTTAGTGCAAACCAGATAAGGATTATCAAGCCATACTCACTTGCAACAAGTACTCCAAGAAACAAACAACAACAAGGCACAAGGGCCAACAAGAAGTTAAATTCATCTCTTAGGTTAGGAGAGTGAAATCCCTCTCAATTCTGCCCAAACAGGCTTACAGGGTTCAACTCAATTTTTCACTCACTTAGAATCATCAAAAATTTCCTAAATCATGCTCATTGGATAGGAAATTTCTTCACCTTTCCAACCATATAAAGAAGTCCTCCTAACTCCCAATAAAACTCAAGTTATGGCCCGACGGAGTTTTGGGGAGAAATTTTCCCTTGGGAAATCCGCGGGCTTAGGTGACAATTTTTCCCTCTTTGAGCGCTAAAGCGCAAAACTCCTCCACGCACCCACGGGTCCAATTGGGAGAACACGTGGCACCTTTCAATTGGCATGGGGAAAGGTGGAGTGGTGGAACAAAAGGGAAATTTGAGATTTTATGATTTAAAATCTCAAAAGGGAGAAGATCTCCGCTCTCCCGCCGATGCCCAATTCACCACGTGTCAGCACGTGATTGGACCGGGGTCGGTGGGCCTCTGGGAAAAATTTAAATTTTTTCCCAAGGTTTAAAACAACCTAATTTTCCAAAGGAGGATTTGGCTCCGATTTTGCGCAAAAGGCCACGTGGTGTCTTCGGATTGGGCGCGGGCCTACGGAGCGGCGGAGCGATTTAAATTTTTTAGCCAAAAGTGTAAAAAGGTCAAAATGACTCGCACGGTTCATGTGTTCCTTAGGACATGTGTCATCACCCCATTAGTTGCAGGGTTGTGGGGCCATGGAGAAAAATATGAAATTTTTCCAAAAGGCAACAAAAATTTTAAGTTTCAAAATTTCATTCGCGCATCCGCCAAGCCACGTGTCAGCACGTGATTGGCTGTGGGGCCGCGGAGTTGCGGAGAAAATTGGGAAAATTTTCCCAATGAAATTTTTTCAAAAGTTAAGTTTTTCAATAGATTCACCCCTCCCAAGTGCCACGTGGTGACACATGATTGGTTGGGAGTGTTGCGGGGCTGCAGACTTTTTTTGGGAAAATTTTCCAATGTTCAAATTTATATTTTAATATAGTTAGATTTATTTTCTTTGGATGGCCATTTTGAAGTAAAACTTCAAATGGCCATAACTTTTGATAGGAAACTCCATTTTGGGAAAACAAGGACTTTCCGGAAATCTCTCAGAGTCCTCTTTGCAAAAAATCATAAATTTAGGATTTTGATGAAGTTTTGGTCAATTTTAAGAAATTGATCTGTAGGCTTTTAATATGTGAACTGGCAGTTTTTCAACTTATAATTTTAATAAAATTAGAACACCTCCTTCACTCAACATGCCAAAAAGACATGGAGGATCAGTCTAGGGAGGGTTTAGGGTGTTTTAGTGAAGTCAATTTGTTCATTTGTACAAGTTTTCATTTTTCCAACAGTTGACGGGAAAAACGACCGTGCAAGCTCCGATTTGAAATTCCTTGGGTTTTAGAGATTTATTCTTGACTGTTTTAGTGAATTTGGATTCCTCAAGTCTTCCTAAGTGTAAATTTCAAGTTTCATAATTTATTGTTGAGTATAAAGTCAAACTGCTCATTTTTATTAAATGTGCATTGCCAGATTTGAGTTTTAAAACAGTGAACTGTTTCTTTTAATTTTGTTCATCAATTTTTGGTAATTTGGATGTGCATGTGATTCCTAAGCTTATTCAAATACATTTTATTGATTAAGATATCATTCAATTCTAAATTAAATTACAATTCATATTTCAATTCGAATGCACAATTCAAATGAGAACAATATAGTTTAGCTTTCTCATACGTATTTTCTTTCAACACAGAAATCTCAATCTTCTTGACAACAATTCAATTCCAGCATACAATACATTTTGAAAACTACTTCAATCCTTTATTCAAAATTCAATAACACTTTTACAATTGGTCTCCTTTCCAATTTGAATTGGTATCAAATTTCAATTTACAAAGCATGGAATAACATTTACATTTTCTTTCCAAAATAGAACAGAGATCAAATATACTTATTCTTTACATTCTCGATTTCAATATCAAAAATCTACTATCAATACAATAATTTCATATTACAACATTTATACACTCATCCACTCGAAGTGGGAAAGGTTACATTGAATTTTCTCCAAAGGGATAAGACTGTCAAACTGTAATTTCTTCTCTAAACAATAGCATGCCTGTTTCTTCTCCTTTGCAACTCTGATCACAACAAGGAAGGGGGAAAGGCAATGCTCTCCACCCAACCAAGACATCCAATGGGAAAAGAGAATCCATCTTTCCCCATTGGCCCCTGAGCCCCAACCATATTGAAATGGAGCATGAATAACAACACATGGCAACATAGGCTTCTTTCACATACAAGCACATTTCTTTTCACATGCATAGAACAACAAAATGCACAATTCAAAACAAGACAACAGTTCCCAACTGCATTTAAACATTTCAAACAACACAAAGGCTTCTTCAAGCAAGCCAAACAAGAGCAAGAGCTATGGGGAGCTCCTTATACCTCCCAAGTTGGATTTGGGCATCCACCAATAAGCATACCGCCAAAACCATATCAATTCCCATAAACCTTATATCTCCCAACCCCTCCTTATACACCCCCCCCCCCAAAGTTTCTCCCTTATGCCCCCCCAATAGTAAGAAATGCAAGCAATTTCTTTTCCTAGGTGGATCCCAAACCAACACTCCCTCCACAAAAGAATAAGTTCCAATTGCAATCCCTTATGCCCCCCATATAAGACCCCATAGTCTTCTCCTACAGCTTTCCCTAAGCAATCTACCCAACCAGCCATGAATACACAACACATTCACCATTTCATTCATGCAAGAAAAGGGAAAAACAACATATAAAATGGGACAAGATCTTACCTCTCCATAGTGGAGATTGTTTCCAAAATAGTAGTTCTTCAATACTCAAATTATGCAGTCCAAAAATATAAGTAAGTGCATACAAAAGACTCCAAGTTCTTCCTCAACCAAGCTCCAAAAAAAATGTGCCCCAAGAGGAAATGAAAAAAGTTTCAACAACCCAAACAAGAGGAGAAATTCAAATTTTATAAGAGAGGGAGGGAGAGGATGATGTGGATTCCAAGTGGGATGCCACATCATTCTTACTCCACCCCAAAAGGAGAAAGTCAATTCACAATAAATGGAAATGACAAGCAACTTACACACTCAAAATTAACCCATACATTAACAAGGACTGAATTAAAAGCTTGTAAGGAAAGTGCAATAAAAACTTACACATAGTCATTTCAAATTTTAATTATAAAGGCTAAAATTTACTCCCAAACCATAGGTATGGTTGGTGTATGATTTTAAGAGGTGTGGGACAAGTTTAACTTGTCCCACAAGCCTCCAAATTTGGCCTCCAAGGTCAAATTCGAATTCCATAGAGGATGGAGTGTTCTACACTCCAAAATCTGACTTACACAAACTCTCACATCACTTACACATCTCTTACATCCTCTTACACATTCTTACAACATGAATTAATATCTATGACTTCATTTATTACTTACTTTTGACATAATGATTTATTTATTTAACATATGGTTATACATGACATAAATCCAATTTAATTAATAACCAAGACAACACTTTATTACTTACATTCCACATCCCAATTAAATTTAAATAAAGTTTAACTATATGACTATCACATTTAAATTAAAAATGAACACATTACAAATAAAAATACATACAACAATAATGAAAAGGAACACATAAATAAAACACATATATCCCATGGTCACAATAATGGAAATCCCCCCATGGGAAATCCTAACATAACACAACACACAAACAATTACAGTTGCCATGGTGACCCCATTGAGTTCATCCAGAATTTCAATATGGTTAGTCTCCAGTCCCCCGACATTGTTGTGATATTTTAACCTGCAAAATAACAATACCTCCTTCGGCCTCGTGGCCATATCAGAACATCCAAAATGATATAAGCAACATATAAATATCAAATCCAAATCACAACAATATCAAGAATTCAACATTTTCATTTTAAATTCAATTTTGCCACTATATCATCACCCAATGAATCTCTATACTAGAGCTACTCATAATATCAAATGTCACATGTCTAAAATCAATATCAATAACCTGTCCATATAAAGCAGTATATCATCATCCATAATGTCTCCAATAATCATCATGCATGCTAACTGAATCAAGGTCCATAGTAATCCATGATCTAACATATACACATCATACTAAGTCAAAACATAATAATGTCCCAAAATGAGATTAACAGTAGCAAGATTAGTATCTAAACAGTGTCAAAGGGAAGCCAACCAAATAGAAGAGAATATAGGAATTGATGGATGGGATTGAAAAACAAGCTACTTCTCACTTATTGCAATGCACATAAAGTAAAACCAGAATTAGGCCGAAATCTAGTTGGGCTTCAAACAACCCCCTTATGCAAAGAAGAAATAAATATACTATCAAATGTACACCAAAATTAAAGTTGAATTTTTTTATCAAAATATTACACTATTACTCTCACTCCTTTCCCCTCCCTTATAGATCAATATAGTTACATGTATTAGATATATATGTACCTATATATAATGTTGAGAGATATCTATCTCAATGTTCTTATTTATGGTTTTTCATGTACCACACTGATTAATTACTAATTAGTGATAAATCACATCAATATGAATTTTCCATTATGTTTTATTGAAAAAATATTTCCAAGAAAAAAATATAGCTCTAAACTCTATTATAGACCAAGGATATCCTAATCTTTCAATTGCCTTCTTTAAGAAAGAAAAAATTCCATATGATGGTACAATGGGCATCATATTTAAGGTCAAAACTAACATGTATGATCAAATACATGTAAAACTTAAAATCATGCCTTTTATTTACATCTAAAAAAATTACACTCCAACACTACCCATGACTATTATTGTATGTTATAATTATTGGTATAACTAGTATAAATATGTTAAATTAATTTATCTAAAAAATATCAATAAATATCAATTTTCATGTGCTTGTCTTATATTTTTCACATTTCTCACCCATTTAAGGGTTTTACATATATTAAAAAATCATGAAATTATTTTTCAATTATCCATTGCTTGATGATATAGTCCTCAATCTAATTCCATCCCCAAGCCAAGCTTAAATATGTATTTCTAGAAAAAAAATTGGGATTTAAATTCTATCATATGTTTAATATGCTACAGTTTTTCAATTGTATTTTCCAAATAATAAGAAACTTTTCCCTATGATATTTAAATGAAATTCAAATTTATAAGTCAACATTTTTATTGGCATCTCACACTATTACACTCCGTCATTCCCACCCTTGGCTACCATTGTAACTATATACACCCTAATATATATATATATATGAGATGTGATATAATAAAATATATAGGATGTAAGGATTTTATAGGGTTTATTCTAAATTTATTAATTTAAAATCAATCATGCACAGTAAGAATAATGTATCAATACTTGCAAAAATAATAAATGGTATAATAATAGTTGAAAAACATGAGAGGAGTTGAATATTTAGTTGTACCAAGTTGACCATGGGATATATGGATGTGCC
This sequence comes from Taxus chinensis, assembly GCA_019776745.2. Taxonomy (NCBI): domain Eukaryota; kingdom Viridiplantae; phylum Streptophyta; class Pinopsida; order Cupressales; family Taxaceae; genus Taxus; species Taxus chinensis. The sequence continues at coordinate 111,289 of JAHRHJ020003516.1, read as the reverse complement.
ATCTAAGTAAAGAAGTTGATCTAAACCTTAACATGTTTCATTTTTTATATTATAAACATAAACTATCTATTTCTAAGATCATATAACTTTGAGTACGCCATGATACAATTATGCCCTCTTTTGTATAGTTTTAGACTTGTTTGAAATGAGGTTTTGTAACATTATGTTCCCATTTCATGTCTAAAAATATTTGTTGTTACATGTTGTTCCAGCTCAGACATGCTTGACACAAGTTGTAATGAATTGCAATAAGTTGAAACCCTACATAAATATGATACCCTTCATGAAATCATTAGATAACACAAATATAAATTAGTGTGTGGGTGAGGCTAGACTACCCTTGGAAGTAAAACCTTCTCGATCCAATCCAAGTGTTGTAATACATCCCCTTGAATGGGAGAAAACTTCATGTAATTTTCCTAGTGTTTTGTGTAACTGTCTACGATATAATATACCCCCTATGTGTGCCATCATGTCTCTTGACACAAAGATATTAGGATAACTATATAGTATATAATGTATCCAACATGGTATTATTGTGTTGTTGTGTGCTTTAGATACTAGAAAAAACCATTTTTTCCATTGAATACCTTTGATAATGTTTTTTTTGACATTTCTCTTACTAAGACATGACTCTAGGACCTTTGTATTGACATGTTGTAGTTTAGATGTTGTCATTGATACAAAAACCCATTAATTAAAAAGTGGATGATGGAGTGGAGTAAGATGTTTCTCAAAGTGATGAATATATGGATATTAAGGTTTGTTATTGGTTGCTTATGATATTTCAATGATATTTACTTGTTATTGCATGCTTATTCAAGTGACCTAGCTAGCCTAGGTGATGGTGCATGTATATTTGAGAATCTTGGAAGGTTATGAAGCATTTTGGAATGATGGAGAGCATGTTTTGGGAGTTATTGGGAACTAACAAGAGTTTCATGGTCAATATAAAAGTTGTTGATCATTATTCAAGTGCTCATTTGGACAAGGTATGGTTGTTAGAATGCATGATATTTATTTATGGACATATCTGAGCTCATGAATTCACGTAAGCCATTGATTTATGATGTACCAGGTATTTTGGGGCCTTTTTAAAAGTTTATATGATGAGTTATGAGGTTATTTCAGTTAACCCTAGCCCAGGCATTGTGAAATGCTAAGGGATAGTTATGCAAGTCTCAATGTCTGGAGATATGGAGTGTTTTTTGTGTCATGATGATGATTTGAGACATTAGTAGGATATGTCATGGTTATTTGAAAAACAATTAGGATTTCATGATGTGAATTTTGCAAGATATAAGGTTTTTGGTGAAACATGGTCAAGAACAAGGTCATTTCTAGCTCAAATGGGGTCTTCAAAGGCTCACCCTGAGTTGTTTTCCTTTCATGTCACCATGTGGAATTAAGGATGTTTTTATATTTATTTTATAAGGTTTTACAAAAATAATTATATCATTTTATTTTCATGTGTTTATGAACAAGTGTTAAGAAGGTAAGCTATTTGTTATTTGTTTGAAACCCTAGCTTAAAAGTGGTAGGAGAGAAAATGCTTCTAAGTGGCCAGAATTACTTGAAAGTTCTTGAATAATTATTGTAACATGTATATTACACCTTCATCTTTCTACAAATGTGTGCTAAATCTTATGGTGATGAGTGGACCCCACTCAAAGAGGCTAGTTTCTTAATAAGTTTAGTTTGGGACAAGGTTTTCGAAAGGAGTTGCAAACTAAATTACCATTATGTGATGTATGTGAGTTTTTGTTCATGGTGATTCAGATAAATGGTCAAGTATGTTTCATTTATGTTTACTAGTCAGAAGGTGATTTTCAGGTAGTTAGTAGCAAACTTGAGTAAAGTTGACATTATAGGAGGTATAAGAGGAGTTAGGAGGTGATTAAATATTTTTTGGAAATATGATTCAGATATATTTCTATTAATCTATTTTTTTTCTCATTATTATGAGTTTTGATATGGTTTCTAGGTCAGTTAATGGACAAGAAGAGTTTTTTATTTGTAGAACAGGACAGTGTTGGCTGAAATATTGAGTTTGTTAGCACATGAAATGGATTTGGCAATGCTTTAAATCACCTGTAATGTGAAGAGGGATGAATAATGGATATAATGTATCCATTTTGAGGTCTTGAATGTATCATAAATGTTGAAAACAAATGCTTTTTATAAAACTACCTTTTGGGAATCTATATTTGGTGAAGGTAAACTTTGATGTGGTTTGAACTAGTGGATGTTTCCTAAGGTCTATATTGTATAGATGTGTTCTAAAGGTTCTAGTATTTTCATATTTGAGGTGTTATTTTAGTGATATTGAGGCCAAAGAATGAAGATAGGGTGTTGGAAACAGGTGTTTTTTGAAGGTAATGAGCCATTGGGCGCTTTAAATGAAATAATTTGATTGGTTCATGATACTTGAGACCATGGATGCTTTTTAAATGTCATTTTAGATATTTTTTTATTATTTTTTATGGCTTAAATAAAAAATATCTTTGGTGTTAGAGGATTTTTATCATTCCAAAGATGTGAATGTGAGGATTTTTGGTGCATGGATGAAGGGTTTTTTAGTTGGCATACCAACTTGGGTCTCTTGTGACTATTCTGAATAAAGTTTATGGGAATGTTTTACATTTTAATGGTCATGATAAAGGAGGGAAACTGACCTCTTTTGAATTTGAATGAAGGAGAGATTATAAAAGCATAGTTTTGGGTGTTTTTCTCAACTAGTTGTGTGTGTGTAAGAAGTGTGACCTAGGTGTGAGAGCTTTGCACATTATGAGAATCATTTGAGAACTGATCAAGTGTGTGATATTTTTAATAATGATATAAATCATGTATGCAATGGTTTGATGAGTTTATAAGTGAAGTAAGAGAAAGATTGTGCAAGTTTGAAGACCTAGGGTTTGAAAAATGGTTTGAAAGTGAGCGAGTTGAATCACTGGTCTCTATCAGTTGTGGTAGAAATATTTCAGATATAATACATCATAAGGTGGTTTATTTGGTTATTTATCATCTTGGGGATCGTATGCTCCTTGTAAATTTTTTTCTTCACAAAACTAGGGGTTGGTGATCTACTAAACTAGGATTTGGTGTTCCTTGTGGGCTTGGTGTCTCACTAAATTTGAAACATATCAATATAAGGATTTTTTTAGTGGTTTATATTCCCCTTGATGGTTTCCATCTTATATCTTATGTTTTTGTGTTGATTCTCTTGTTCATGGTTTATAACATACATATAGTATCTGATCGTGTGCACATATTAATGGATGGTTAAGTGGTTATGTGTTTTGACTATGAAAGCTAAAATCTAATTTAAATTTTGTAAGGAATGATTCACCCCCCAATATATTTTTCTTCCAACAATTGGTATCAAAGTAGGTCCTTTTGTATAAATTTTATCACTTAAAATGAGATCCTTGAAGATCAAAAATGACAAGTGGCTCTTCTACTGAGAAGGTATTGTATGCACCCAAATTTGCACATGCTACGTTTTAAGAAAATGGTTACAAAAGGTCCCCAATGATGATTCATGTATTTTCCAAAGGTTTTCAAGCTCCTAAACCTCCTTGTAGCTTATATTTTGTAGCCTAGTTTACCTAAACCACTTCTTCCTTTTATGTAGCATCCATGCATCATTTCTGCCTTAGTTTTGGACTTTACTTGCAAAACTTCTGCCCTTGCTAGGTGGCAGTCTTGTAACTATCAGAATCTTCACCCAAGAATTGACTCACATGATTGCTTCGCTTGAGTTCACTTTTGAGCACGTTTCTCACCCAGTTTAGCTAATTTAAAGCTTGAGTGACTTATGTCAATCTACTCTTGCACTTTTGATTTGTAATTTATTGTTCAAACTTCCCCTTCATGTTTTGATGTGGCACCCCATTGATGTTAAATGTGTTGGACTATTTCCCAGCCAACCTTCTATAAAATATCGCTTGTTCTCAAGAAAATGGCCAGAGATCATTTTGTGTATTCTTGTATTGTTGAGCTGTAACATTCTTGATAGAAATTACATAGCCAAGCTTTGTTCACTTGTGTTATCTCTCTTCCACCTGCATTGCTACAAGACTGCTATCAAGTTTCCATTGCTCTTGTGCCTTCTCACTACTACTTCTATTACATTCCTAATCCATTGGACTCCCGTGAACATAGGATATTAAAAAGATAAACTGAGGGGACAAAGCATAACACAACTAGATTTTCCATTGCTCTATATTTCTAGGTTGGGGTTGATGTTAGTTTTCTTCATTTCTTCATATTATTGTTTTTGAATCACATATGCATATACATATATATATATATAGAATAGAAAAAGTTAGTTTCTTCATTGCAATAGTTAAGTCAATTTCAAAGAAGCTTTACATCTTCCATAGGAGTTTCTGTTGATAGATTCTTCCTTCCCTATCCCTGTGGGTTTGGAGGGAAGTATATCTAGAGGAAGCTTTCTTTTCCAGCATAGAGATAATATATTTTTCATATATTGTGGTTTCCCTTAGATTCTCACAAATTCTATCCGGGAGGTTACAGGGGAAGAAAATATTCTGAAGATTTCAATCTTCCCATGTATCTGAGATAGGAGAGGATTTAACAAATCCACAATTACTTATTGGAAAAGATTTCATTTAATTAGAATAGATTAGAGAAGCTTTAATTTTTTAGAAGAGATTAGATTTCTTCTGCACAGATAAACAACTACATCTGGTTGTTTTATTGGATTGGTTAATTAAATTAACTTTACATCCATGTTTATTTTATTAAATATTTATTTTAATTAGTATTAGAATTTCCATTCTTTAGTCTGTTTCTTATAACTCCAAAAAAGCACTAAAACACATTTATTTTATTAGATTATAGTTGTGCTTTTAATTAGTTTTATTTCATTTATATCTTAAAAATACCAAAAACATAGAATAGATTTAATTCAATTAATTAGTTGTTATTTTATTAATTAAATTAGATCCTTGCAATACATGACCATCAACAATCCTCAAAAAGAACACACATACGGAAGTGATCCATGGGTACCACAACCAAATGGTCCCAAGTTAATTATGGACATAGATACGGGACTCCATCTTCTTGTCCTTAGAACACCTGCATGATACACTGAGAAAATTGAACAATTAAACATTTTGAACATTGTGGCTAACAAAGCCTATGAATATTAGACTGCCCTTGGAAATAGATTTTAAACATACATGACCATACAAGGACCACAACCACTAAGAGTTTACAGTTGTGATCCATGGGTTCCCCAACCACAAGGGCCCAAAGACTAGTTAGACCTTGACACAAGATTACACTCATTAGTTTTTAGGTCATCCCCACTTCCACCAGACATCATTAGAAAGTTGAATGTTCTGAATGAGGAAAATCATTGAGCCCTCACATTTTTTACCACTCCAGCTAACCAACCATAGAGTTATCAGGATCCATGCCTCCCTCTCATATTCCATGACCTTGTCTGGAAATCATTACGAGTCACCCATTGGTTTTCCATGCATCCTATAACCATAGAAAGGATTTCCATGGAGCTTGATATTGATTGGAGTCTTCATGTTGTTATTCTTTTTGATCCATCCATTAGACCCATTCAGGTTAGAAGGGCCTTCCTTTCCCTTGACGAGAAGATCCTGATATTGCAAGTTGAGGACATTGTTTTTCCTTGATAACTTATTCATCCCATTTACATACATTTCGTCCACATATCACATTTCACTATCATTAGCCATCCACACATTTCCACATCGGCTTCCTTGGCACGACCTCGGGAGTTGAGTGTGGTTGAAGGTCACGTGTCAATTTTCATCTGTATAAATTGGTGAACCTGACATGAAGAGCTAGTCTCTTTTCATTTCCATTTATTTCATCCATCTTCTCCTTCTCCCATTATTCTGTGGGTATTCATATACCCCCCGAATATGTCAGGACAAGATGATACAACTGGCCCATTTTGGGTCTCGAGGCATATTACTACCAAATGGGTAGGCAACAACAATCACCCTCACTATCTACATGGGTGGACAACTACTCAACTCATATCCCTGCATCTCAAACTCCTCCTCCTCAAGGGACCAACCATGGCTCCTCAGTCAGGATTGAGGAGATTGATCAACTTACACATGGAAAACAACCTGAACTTTCAAGTTCTAACAATATGACATTCACTGGAGAGTCAGGCTCATCTCCTTGGGTTTTGTTTAGACCACAAATCAATATGCAGTCTAATCAACTCCCATTACTAGAAGAGGAGTATTTAGCACATTATGCCAAAAGTGAGCAATGCTTCCAAAACATGAACCAATATCTAGATAGGATGCAAGGACATGTTGATGTCTTACTTCAAAATAACACCTCTACCCCTCCCATAATAGAAAACATTTCTAATGAGGGGTGGCCAAACAACAATGAACAGTTCATAGCAGGATATCACACTCCTTTGCAACCTAACAAGGTTCAACAATGTGCACTAAAAAAAACACCATGCCATCATCAGGTGAGGTCATCTCAACATTGGTGGACAAGGTTAGAGAATTAGAACTTTCCCAAGCTACTCATGCTTCATTTGCTACTGGGAAAGGAAATATTCTCCATCATCCACAGAACTTTGGCCAAGTGCCTACTACACCAAATTCTTCTCCGGTTGACACGGGAATTCCTTGCCCTAGAGATCTCCTCACAGGAATGGGAACCTTGGGTATGCCCCCTCACACCATGTATGGATACCCTCAACAAGCACCAACTGGAAGTGCATTCTCAAATGCCATCCCAACTAGAAATGCAACGTTCCCTGGCTTTGTGCCTCCAACTCCATACCAGAGTAATGTCCCCCCATATGTACACATGTATTCCAAATCATCACAAGGGGACATGTACTCTTTTCCTAGTCCATATGGTCAGCCACAAGGGATGCCTTATGCCTCCACAAACATTTACACTGCACCATATCAACAGCCTATTCCACCTCCACCTCCCCAACAGGGGTCATCAATGGTCGAGTCTTACGTAGTGGGGACTTACTCTGAATATCTTAAAGAGCCCCTTGACTTCACCATATGGAGTGTTATGCTCCCACGACCTCTACCAGATATTCCTAAATTTAAAGGGGAGGGAGATCCAAATGCACATATCAAAGCATATGCCACTACCATTCGAGAGCTGCTCCCATGGGATGCAGTCATAGCAAATATCTTCCCTAAGAATCTTGAAGGAATCACTCTCAACTGGTATTATAGGATACCTAAGGCTTCAATACATTCCTTTAAACAACTCATGTCTAAATTCATCAAATATTTTGACATGAACAAGTTGCTAAGAACAGGAATCAGGGAGTTCCTACATATAGAACAAGAGCACAATGAGTCTATTGCGCATTTCATCTAGAGATGGTGGAAAGTCCTCTACTCTTTTGCAAGCACTCCTAACATGGATCAGACAGAGCTCTACGATCTATTCCTTCACTCTCTTAACTAGGAGATGGAGGAAGTCTAGAAGCTCCCACTTAGGAGCTATGAAGAGGTGTTAGAGGGTGCTCTCCATATAGATCAAGCAGTAATAGATAGTGGTCGAAGACCTATGGTTCAAATGGGAGATTGATCACTCCCAATCAGGGTAATTCAAGTTACCCCAACAACGCAAAACAACAACCAAGGACCTAAGGTCCTCAACAAAAACCATGGTGTTACAACTGACGGTGTTACAGACCAAGCAAAGAAACCAAATGTTGTTAACACCTCAAGTACAAATAATGTCAACAACAACACAAATGGTAACAATCAAAGGAGTAACAAATTTTCTCCTATGATCAATGTGGTGGACTTCAATCATCCTCCACCCCAACAACAACAACAAGTTCAGGCTCAAGGCCCTAACCAGTACCCAAATGGGTACCAAAACCAATATCAAAATCAAGGGCAATGACCTCCAAACTTCAATTACAATAACCAACAGTTGAGCAATAATAATCGGAACTTTGGACCACAACAAAACACAAACCAAAGACCTCAAGATTATGATCCTGACCTATATTGTGGCTTCCATAGGGTCTGAGGGCATGATTTCAGAACTTTTTGAGACTGTAACAAGTTCCTACAACACTTACCAGAGGACCAAAGGAAACTCTTTGTCAAGATGTTTTTGGAAAATCCTATGGCACCAACTCAGAATACTTGCATGGGGCATGTATCCCCTCAAAACACACCACTCAAGATCTTTAATGATCCCCTTCCAATGCATCCTAACAATGGTAAGTTGGACCCCAATGACTCAAACAAGGGTATCCTAGTGGGAAACAATGATCATGAAGCTTTGACTTCATCAAACCCATTGGTGGCACCTCCATTGGATGGTCACCAACAAAAATAAGATTGTGGGTCTAGTAGAGCTAGAAACCAAACCCCAAATAAATGCCACTACAAGAACTCAAGACTACTCTTCACAGCCCATTCCTATTTACCCATCTATATCAGATGATGTTCATGAAACACTTTTGAAACCAGTGGGGGCTTATGACTTGATCAATGATTTAACAAAGACCTTTTCTCACATCTCCTTCTTGGATTTGTTGAAGAACTCCCCTACTCATAGAGCTACTTTATTGGAAGCATTGGGTCTTGGACATTTGATCAATGTCACTCCTCCTCCAGAAGCACAAATAAATCACATAGACTTTGATGTCTATCCTCCTGGGCAGCCAGAAAGAGATGTTGGATTCATATTCGACATCAGTAAGATGCCCACAGATGTTGAACTGACACATAGAGGTGATCTGGCTCTGTATCTATAAGTTTGGATTTACAATAACTATATAAAGTGTGCAATGATCGATGATGAGGAAATAGTCAACATTGTCCCCTTTTCTTTTCTCCAGAAGTTAGGCTATGGAGAAACCAATTTCTCTTTAACAAGAAACACACTGAGAGGGTATGATAGCCTCAAGGAAACATCAATTGGAACCATAGTGCTACCAGTTACCCTAGGGCCCAAGATGGTTCTTACAGAGTTTTATATTATAGACTGGAAACCAACTATAATATAATTCTCAGCTGTCCTTAGACACATCGCATGAAGGTGATCCCTTCCACATTGTTTTAGGAAGTTAGATTCCTACATTTAGGGGAAAGTCTTCATTGCACAGGGTGACCCAAGCCCTTTGACATTCACCTAGCTAACCTAAAGAAGAAACCTGGGGTACATTCTGAGTTTGAGCTCCCCACAAACCAATTGAACAAGCCCACGAGTTCAACACCAGAGACAAAACTAATTCCCACAATGGAATTGGAAACTACCAGCTTGATTGAAGGGATTCCTGTGGTCAAGGATGAAACTGTTGTTGTAGAGATGGTATCAATAGAAACCATGGAAAATATTGTCAAGTTGTTGGAGAATGATTTACCCATTCTCCTTCCATTTAATTCCATGGGCATAGGACATGCTCTGGACTCAGCTCTCTTCTGCTGATGGAATTTTCATGGTTGAAGTCTCAAAAGAAAAGAAGAAGATACAAAGAATGATCCAACATCAATCTTCCCAAGAAACTATTGGACTCTTAACTTTGACGGAGAAAAATGTCACTTTGGCACTGGGGCAGGTGTGATCCTCACTTCTCCTGAGGGGAAGGTCATGCCTTTTTCCTTCAAGCTAGATTTTGAATGTACAAACAATGGTGTAGAATACGAGGCTCTCCTTCTTGGTCTCATAGTAGCCAAAAGGATTGGTGCTTGTAATATTAGAGTGTTGGGTGATTCACAACTAGTCGCTAATCAAGTTTTAGAGGTATATGAGACTAGGGCAGAACACTTACAACTCTATAAAATTGTTGTACTCAACTTAACTAAAGGTTTTGACTTCATTTCAATCAAATCCATCCCACATGAACAAAACCTTCTCACTGATTTGATAGCTACTTCTTCTTCCCACTTCTATCTGAGAAAATAATTAGAAGATACCAACTTCATAGTTTCAATTCGTGTTGAACCCTTAGTTCACAAAATTCCAACAAATCCAATCTTGGCATACGTTGAGGCTGAGAATGAGCCTGCTACCCTAGATTATGTAGAAAATGATGAAGGCTATCTTAGGGTACCTTAACGCTTATACAAATTTACATCCCCAACATAATGAGAGAGGATTTTCTCTCATTCCTCACTCTTCCTCCTATTTTGGAGATCACACGATGGACCCTTCCTCCTCAGGAAGGCCTTGAGATTTGTGAGATAGAAGAGGAAGGGGAATTAGAACTACCTCTGGCCCCACCTGAGTTTGAAGAGGGTAATGCCTCTTTGATTGAAGGGATGATCAATATCAATATCGGGATGGAGGAGGACCCAAAAATTTTGAAGTTAGGTTCTTCACTAACTCCTGAAGAAGTGGAAATACACACGAATATTCTTAAAGAACATTCAAAATCCTTCACATTTAGTTATAAAGAAATGATAGGAATTTCTCCTCATGTTGCAGTTCACAACCTTGTGACCAAGTCTGATGCTAAGCCCATCAAGAAAAAATCTAGACCTATGAAACCAAAGGTGGCACTAATGGTCAAAGAGGAAGTTATGAAACTCCTACAGGTGGGGTTCATCAAACCTATCGATTACTCAATGTGGGTATCTAACATCATCCCCATTCTTAAAAAGAACAGAAAAATTTGAATCTGCATTGACTTTCAGGATATAAACAAAGCATGTCCCAAGGATGATTTCCCACTACCATCCATCGATGTTATCATTGACACAACAACTGGTTATGAGTTGTTGTCCCTTATGGATGGATTTTCTGGGTACAATCAAATTAGGATCTCTGAGGAAGATCAAACAAAGATGACCTTTATCACTCCTTGGGGAACTTATTGCTACACAGTCATGTCATTCAGTCTCAAGAATGCTGGTGCCACTTACCAATGGGCAATGACTTACATATTCCATGATCTCATTCACAAGATTGTGGAATCATACATTAATGACCTTCTGGCTAAGGCTAGAAAAATGCTGTGATCACCCTGAGGTGCTTCACATCATCCTCTCTCATCTAATTGAATATGACATTACATTGAATCCAAAAAAATGTGTGTTTGGTGTGACAGGAGGGAAATTACTGGGATACATCATCTCTTCATGAGGGATCGATGTAGATCCAGAAAAAATATGAGTGGTTCTAGAAATGATCCCACCATCAGACGAGTCAGGCATTAGGTCCTTTCTAGGAAAGCTCAGTGCAATCCGAAGGTTTATTCCTGATTTAACCTTTGTTATTCATCCGATAAACAATTTATTAAAGAAGGATTGTTGCAACATCTAGATGGACAAGTGTCATGAGGCATTTGAATCGGTCAAATGATTCCTTCTATCACCTCCCACACTCATGCCTCCCAAATCAGATCACCCTCTCATTTTATATTCATGGGCTACAAATGTCTCATTAGCCTCTATGCTAGCACAAGAAGATGATGATAAACATGAGCATGTAGTTTACTTCATTAGTCGTACGTTGCTCAACTATGAAATGCACTATACACAGGAAAAGAAAGAATGTCTTGCTATAGTATTTGCAAAAAAGTGGTTAAGGCATTACATGCTTAACCAAGAAACGAGGGTCATTGTCAAGACATATCACTTAAGAACATTTCTAACACAGGGTTCTTTATCTAAGAAAGCTGGACATTTCATGACTCTGATGGGTGAGTTTGAATTGACATTCATTAACCAAAATTCTGTCAAAGGAAAAATCATCACAGACTGGTTAGCTGACAACCCATTAGATGGAGGGGATCTAGTTGACTTGGATTTCCCCAACGAATGCATATACTACTTCGAAACTAAGCCTCCCATTTCTATGTGCCCATGGTATTATGATATTATTAATTTATTATGGACCATGCATACCTGAAGGGGAAACTTCACATACCTCCTAAAGAAGATAACTACCACCAAATACTTCGATAATGTTTTGTTAAACTCATAAACACAACTTAAATTCATAGCCACCAAGATATTTCTAGTGCCCATCATATTAAAATTTAATGGAATTGGCTAGATAGCCTTTAATAAGAATGGAATGTTGCTAAGATGAGGAAGAAAGAATCTAAAAATATCCTCTATGAATCCCACAGTGGGGTATGTGGAGGTCACTTCGGAGGTCATGCCACCTCTAGAAAGATACATCGGATGGGCTATTTTTGGCCTACATTAGAACATGACGCAGTAGAGTATGTGCGTAGGTGTCACAAGTGTCAAGAGTTCTCTCATGAGATCCATATACCTACCCAGGCTCTACAACCGATTGCAACACCATGGCCCTTTTCCACTTGGGACTTAGATTTGATAGGGAAATTCTCTCCCTCATCAACAGATGACCACAATTTCATAATCATGGCCACTGAATACTTCACAAAGTGGGTAGAGGCCATGCCTCTTACCACCATACCAAGATGTGTAATTGCAAAGTTCATTTTGAACCAGATTATCTGTAGGTACAGGGTCCCACAAGTCATTATCTCTGATAATGGCACATCTTTCAAGAATGAAGAAGTACGTGAGTTATGTGAAAAATTCAAGATAAATCACCACATGGCTTCTCTCTATTACCCTCAGGCCAATGGATAGGCTGAGGTAACTAATAAGACATTAAATTCCATTCTCCTAAAAATTGTAAAGGAGAACAAGCGTGACTAGTACTTAAAGTTATTTCTAGCCTTGTGGGCCTACAAAACATCAGTAAGAACATTGATAGGGGAAACCCCCTATTCTTTGGTATTTGGTTGGAAGCGGTTTTACCACTTGAAGTTGAAATACCCAGTCTTTGGATATCACTACAAGGAATTTTAGGAGAAGAAGGTTATCGTGAGGCATGACTCTCTGAGTTAGAAAGCCTCGATGAAGCTCGGCTTAATGTTGAGCAGTGACATAGTGTTTATGCTGACATGATGGCTCGTCAGTATAACAAGAAGGTCTATGAATGTGAAATATGTGAGGGAGATCTGGTATTGAGACTTGATAGCTGGATAGATAAGAAAACCCATGAGGGAAGGAAATTCAGGCCCAAGTGGTTGGGCCCATATCGAGTCATAGAGGACTATAAAAATGGGGCATATCACCTGTGTACACTAGAAGGTGAGGAATTTGGTGAATCCGTCAATTCTCTTCACCTAAAGAGATATTACGCATGATCCATCTGCATTTCCATATGTATACTATTGCATCCTCATTGCATTATCATCTGCTAGCTCATTCTGTGAAATTTGTAATCAAGGAACTTATTTTCAAGTAACTTTCAAAAACTTCTGAAAACATTGGCAATCATTCAAATCACATCTCTTCAAACATTCATAATATTGTCATCAATATTTCTGATCACTTCATCAGTTCAACAAGACAAGACAAAATTTTGACACTAATCCTACCAAGGCCTGCATACTTGGTTCTGCCTATAGCTTCCTTCTAGCATAGTTTCTTTACCCATAGTCTATTCTAGAAGCTTCATGATGTCATATCTTTCCCCAGAAAAACCTCTTTGGTAGCAAAATATTCTAAACATTTTTACCTGGGTCACTTGTTCACCTATCTCAGCCTTTGGTGTTGAGCCCTCACATCTTACTAGTTGCATGGGGTTGAGGCTAGGGGAAAGCTCTCCTTCCCAAAAGCACAACTTAGAAACTTAAAAATAAAAAAAGTATATATCTCAAATCAAAATAAAAAAAATCATTTACACACTTCCTTGCCCCACCAACCTTCGGTGTTGAGCCCGTGCCTCTTACAAGTGGCGTGAGATTGGGAAAGGAGGGAAGTGCCCTTACTCGCCTATGCCTTGTCCTTGGTGATGAGCCCATGCTTCCTACTGGTAGCATGGGGCAAGGTGTAGGGGGTCTCTACAAATAAATTAATAAGTTAAAAGCAATTTCATTCAATAAAAAGTGCTTTGAAAATCTTAAAATCCCAAGAAAAGTGAATTAGATGTGTATGTTCCAAGAGAGTTAAAACCTTAAAACCATATTTTGTCAATCAAGAGGCCATCTACGGATCTAAGTCTAGATAAACTTGCAAGAAAATCACATTCTAGGCTATGTAGTAAACTATGTGCAGAGTTAGGTTGTAGGTTCCTAATTGGGTTTATGTCAAAATCTTGTCTTTCTCTCACCATTTCCATCTATCAAAATCATACAATTCACGTCCCTTCTGGCTCTCAGTGTTGAGCCCTCACATCTTACTGGTTGCGTGGGGTTAGGAGTGGAGTGAGTTCATTTTATTATCATATCATTATTCATCACATATTGCCAAAACAAAAAGAAGTATCAAACATTGCTTGAAAAACTAAAGTTCAACATTACATTGTGCTTGCATAATCATCACATATCAGCATTATTAAATAAAAATAAATAAATAAATCACTCTATTAGCATTCATCATCCACTACATGTATTTTGAAAAGCATATAAAATCAAAAATTCTAAACATCTAAGAGTACACATGTGAAGAGAACCATAAATGAAGTCTACTCTATGCAAAGGATAACCAAACAAAAAGAGATATTTGTATATATCATAGTGAATCAAGTTTGTATACAATGTCATCACACACTAGGTGTGGTCAAAATGCTCACAATGAGCAAGAAAATGTGAAAAAATATGCCTCACTAAAATGACATCAAAGTAATAAGGACTCAATGGCCTATCCCTCTCTGTGGGAACCCTAAGATGGTGCGTGGATGCAGCTGGGACTCCTGTTGGCTCCGATGTCATGAATGCACTCAGTGATGAGAGTGACCATGAGATCAACCACTAGTCACAGCCTCACTGCAAAATGGCTATGCCTCACCATCCTCTCTGCCGTCTCATATACGGTGATCTTCTTGTCCTGAGTAATCAAGATCTCCACAGCCTTCCAAAGAGGTGCAAACACATCTGTATGTCATCCAGCCTATAATGGTTATCCCATATCCTATAGTAACTCCACATGAGTCTTCCCCATAGGGATCAATAATATATTAACACAAATCTAATGAATAAGATCTCACCAGCCGTCAGCAGTGGCTGCAAAACAAAGAAAACAATGGCGAGTTAAAAAACATTTAAAAATAAAAAATAAGTACAATGTAGTTAACATATTAAACATTTCTAGCTAACAAGGTCGAGAGAAGAGTATCTACATACTTAGATTTCTAGGTATCCATGAAGGATAAAATGGTGTAGGTGGTGGTGAGGCTGCTAGGAATCTCCTGTGCCTCCCCCTCTCCTCAGGAAACATGTTGTCCCATCATAGACTCCTCATCACCACCCCCCTCATGAGGAAGTGGCTCCTCTAAAACCAAAGTCTCCTCTCTCCACCTCTACCTCCTCTCTCTCCACCATAGATATCTCCTGAGTAAAACCACCACTCTATGTCACTACCCTCCTCCTCATCACCCCCCTCTACTCTAACTCCTCACTCCTCCTACCAGCCTCCTCTCAGTCTCTGTGGTTATGTTCGGCCTCCTCCTCCTCCTCCCCACTGTGAGTGGGTGTAGCCTCAATCTGGAGAAGAGCCATTGGTGCCCTGGGCCCTAGGAACTAGCACCTTCTCCACTAGAGATAGGTACTCTAGGTATCACCATAGTCCAACCATGTAGGCCCTTAGGGCCATCTCGTGCCTCCCTAACACTCTGATAGACAGTAGGCATGGTAGGAAGAGCATCATCATAGGGTAACCCAAACTACTGGGGTACTCTGGTGGTAGGGTGGGCCTCCACCCTTGCAGATCTATCTACTAACTGTGAAGTGGTGGCACATGCAATCAGGATGGTCATCTCCTAACCCCACGATCCAATAATGTCCTGGTAGGGTCTCTCAATAAAATCAACAGTCCTCAATGTAGAAACAGGCTGATGTGGCCCTCTAAGAATTGAAAAACCCATCCATCTCATGGCCTTGATGGCCCCTAGATCCTGTACACCAACTCCCCTCTGATAGGGGATAATCCGCTCATACACCCAGCTCATAACTAATGTAGGGTGGCTCATGGATTTCCCCTGAAGCCTCACCACTTGGTACAAGTCATGGTATGTGGTGCCCAAGATATCCACACCCCAGGAAAAGATCCTCCCATGTTGCTCAATCTACATGATGATGGGAGCCCAACAATACAAGAGCTTGTCCCCACCCTTGTCTCCCACCAAACATGAAGCCAGAATACCAATGATGGCCTTGCATAGGGTAGGGATAGGTGTGGTGGACACAGATAGAATCTGTATACCCTACTTGGAGCCCGCTAATGCCCCATCCTCTCCCATATAGGAAGCCCACTGTCTAGATGTGGTTATGCCTCATGTGCTCGCTAAAGTAAGTTGTCTTCAGTCACAGGAATGCCAAGAATCCTATCTAGTCCTCTAGAGTGATGTTCCACTCTCCCCTCACACTTAGAAAATATAAAGTATTCTAGTCTTTGCATCCCAATAAGACAATAGATCACATAGAATCTAGCTAGCTGGTGTTATGTGTGGCACCTGTGCAATCCTCCATAATCCATCCCGGTGCAATAAATCTATCTCATCCTGAGTCAACTGATCAAGGATTCCTGGAAGCCAATCACACTCTCTCTCTCCTGCTCCAATGAATGTATAACTCCTTCTGCATTCACCAAAAACAACAAAAAGAGAAAGTTAGTGACATGTTTCAATAGGCAAGCTCATCAAAAACAATATAAAACAACTTTAAAACCAAAAAAATAGTTTAACTTGGTCAAATTAGCTCGTTGTCTTGACAATTACAAGACCACCACCCTGTGTAGAGTGGTGGTTTTGCCCACCGTCATTTTTGTGACTGCTGCTAGGGTGGTGGTCTTGTAACCGTCACCTTGAGCAGGCAAGGTCCTATAACCATGCCACCTGCGCAGGGCGAAGGTCCTATCAAGAATGGATGACCCATCCATTTTGACCCAAAAACTCAAAAAAACACAAAAATGGACCTTTTCGAATAAAATAAAAGCTAAACCCACCTAGGACACACCCTAGAGATCATTTTAACACAAGAAATTTTTAAAATATTTCCCCCTAGGCTTAGATTTTCAACATTTTACATTTTAAGTTTCAAAATAAACAACTGATAAATGTTAACCTTTGTCTTCGCTGTTGGGTCTCTAACTCACGGAGCCATGATCACGTCATCACCCTCATCATTTTGACTATACTCTCACTCAAAACGGTCACCGTGGGTCCAGAGCTCCAAAATCACTAAAGGGGATATGTGCAAATGAATTGAAAATGAATGGTTTTTGTTATATATATGCTTTTTTAACCTCATTTTGAGTGTATGTGCTTTACAGGGCTGGAGTGCTGGCACATGTATACTTCTATCCCCACTCAGATGGTAAGTCCTCTTGTCATTTTGTTTTAGTGTTTATTTTCCAATACTTTATCTATCTGCACTTGAGTTTTTCTTTCATCTTGCAGGTAGGGAGCTTGGATGGTGACATTTTGGCACACGGGCGTGTCAGGTATAGCTTCTAACTCCCCATTTCAGGAACACCATACTTGGACTCTACATTTTATGCCTCTTCATTGCTAAAATGCTTCTTTGAGGGGATAATATGTACGCCCAAATTTACACATGCTACATTGTTAGAAAATGGTTACAAAAGGTCCCCAATGATGATTCATGTCTTTTCCAAAGGTGTTCGAGCTCCTAAACCTCCTTGCAACTTATATTTGTAGCCTAGTTTTCCTTAACCACTTCTTCCTTTTCCATAGCTTCTCACTTTGTTTCACTTGAGTTTTGGCCTTTAGTTGCAAAACCTTCACCCTTGCTTGGGGTGGTCTTGTAACCACCACCCAGGCAGGGCGGCAGTTTTGTAACCGCCACTCCTAGTACAGGGTGGTCAGTCCTGTGTGGGTTTTTTCCAGAATCTTCACCTGAGAATTGACGCGTGATTGCTTCACTTAAGTTCACTTTTTGAGCATGTTTCTCACCCATTTTAGCTGATTTCAAGCTTGAGTGACTTGTGGCAATCTCCTCTTCCACTTGTGATTTGTAATTGACTGTTCAAACTTCCCCTTCATGTGTTGATGTGGCACCCCATGGCTGTAAAGTGTGTTAGTGCACAACCCAGCCAACCTTCTATAAAACCATCGCTTGTTCTCAAGAAAATGGCCGGAGATCATTTTGTGTATTCTTGTATTGTTGAGCTGCCACATTCTTGCTGGAAATTACATAGCCAAGCTCTGTTCACTTGTGTTATCTCTCTTCCACCTGCATTGCTACCAGACTACTATCAAGCTGCCATTGCTCCAACACCTTCTCACTATTTCTTCTACTGCATTCCAATCCCTTGGACTCACGTGAACATAGGAGATTGAAAAGACAAATTGAGGGGACAAAGCACAACACAACTAGATTTTCCATTGCTCTATATTTCTAGGTTGGGGTTGATGTTAGTTTTCTTCATTTCTTCATATTATTGTTTCTGAATCATATGCATATATATATCAAATAGAGTAGAAAAAGTTAGTTTCTTCACTGCAAATAGTTAAGTCAATTTCAAAGAAGCTTTACATCTTCCATAGGAGTTTTTGTTGATAGATTCTTCCTTCCCTATCCTTATGGGTTTGGAGGGAAGTATATATGGAGGAAGCTTTCTTTTCTAGCATAGAGATAATATATTTGTCATATATTGTGGTTTCCCTTAGATTCTCACAAATTCTATCTGGGAGGTTACAGGGGAAGAAAAGCTTCTGAAAGCTTTCAATCTTCCCGTGTATCTGAGATAGGAGAGGATTTAACAAATCCACAATTACTTATTGGAAAATATTTCATTTAATTAGAATAGATTAGAGAAGCTTTAATTGTTTAGAATAGATTAGATTTCTTCTGCACAGATAAACAACTACATCTGGTTGTTTTATTTGTTTTAGGATTGGTTAATTAAATTAGAAGCAATTTATTTCCTCTGCACATATTGTTATTCAGAAAAGCACAAAAACATTTATTTTATTAGAATAGTTGCTTTGTATCTTGAAAATACCAAAAACATAGAACAGCTTTAATTCAATTAATTAGTTGTTATTTGCTTAAATAAATTAGATCATTGCAATACATGACCATCAAAATCCTCAACAAGAATGCACATACGGAAGTGATCCACGGGTACCACAACCAAATGGTCCTGAGTTAATTACAGACATAGATACATACTCTTGTCTGTTGTCCTTAGAACACCATCATGATATGCTGAGAAAATTGAACAATTAAATGTTTTGAACATCGCAGATGACAAAGCCTACGAATACTGGACTTCCCCTGACAATAGAGTTTAAACGTACATGACCATACAAGGACCACAACTTCCAAGAGTTTACGGTTGTGATCCAGGGGCTCCCCAACCATAAGGACCCGAAGACCAGCTAGACCTATACACATGATTATGCTCATTAGTCTTTAGGTCATCCCCACTTCTACCAGACATCATTAGATAACTAAATGTTCTGAACGAGGAAGCTCATCAATCCCTCGCATTTTGGACCACTCCGGCTAACTGGCCATAGAGTTATTGGGATCCACACCTCCCTCACATATTCCATGACCTTGTCTAGAAATCATTACGAGGTGTCCATTGGCTTTCCACGCATCCCACAACCCGTAGAAAGGATTTCCACGGAGCTTGATATTGATTGGAGTCTCTGTGTGGCCATTCTTTCTGATCCATCCATTAGACCAGTTCAAGGTTAGAAGGGCCTTCCTTGTCCTGATATTGCAAGTTCGAGGAAATTATTTTTCCTTGATAACTTGTCCATCCCATTTACCCACATTCTTATTTACATATCACATTTCACTATCAATAGCCATCCACACATTTCCACATTGGATGCCTCAACACAAACTCAAGGAGTTGAGTGTGGTTGAAGGTCACGTGTTGATTTTCATCTATATATGTATCATTGTTTGATGGAACAAACTATGATTTTTGGAGTCTTAAGATGAATAATTATATTATGTCTCAAGGTTTTTATGTTTGGAAAACTTTGGAAGATGGATATACTCCTCTTGTCACTTATCCTACTAGTAAATTAGATAAGTATGCATATGAAAACAATTCTAAGGCCTTTAATGTCATCATACATGGTATTAGAGAATCTGAGTTTGAAGAATTAATGCATTTCAAATCAGCAAAGGAAGCATGGGAGAAATTTCATGTTTATTATGAAGGTGACTGAAAGGTCATAATTTCTAAGCTTAAATTTTTTAGAAATCAGTTTAAGTCCCATAAGATGAATGATGAAGAGTCCATTGCTTCATATATAATTAGATTTGAAAAATATTGTAGTAGCATTAAAGGGTTAGGATAAGATGTGAAATAAGAAGTAGTTCTTCAAAAAAAATTGAGATCTCTAACTCCTAGATATGATTCAAAAGTATTTGTCATAGAAGAAGCCAAAGATTTGACTACCTTGAAGATAGATGATCTACATGGTACTTTTAATTATTATGATATGAGGTTGATTGAATCTAAAATAGCTAAGCAAGAGATAACTTTTAAAGTGGATAATAAGGTAAAGGATAAGAAGGTCAAACTTTATGATGTTACTCATGAGAAAGAGGATGAAGAAATATGTTCCATGGTTACTAGGAGCGTGATTGTTGGAACTAATAAGTACAAGGGTAAACGTCCTTCTAAATTATTTTCTCGTGGTAAAGTTGGTCATTTTTCTGCTAAGTGTTGTCATAGACAAGATAAGAAAACAAATGATAATCATGAATGTGATCATGAGAAGGAAAATCAAAAGTATGGTTAAAACAAGAAAGATTTCAAAAAGGTTGATTTCAGGAAGAAGGGTAAGAAGATTTTCTATACAAAGGAAGAAGCCTATTCCTCTAAGAATGTAGTAAAGGTAATGTATCTTATTCTAAGTTTTAATCTGATAAAAAAAATGTAGGTGATGAGGTCCTCTAATGGTTTTTCAAATTTGTGGGGTGATCTTACACATGATTCTTGAAAAGAGGATGAAGGAGAAGAGGATGAAGGAGAAGATAATGAATTAAGGGTTGAGTTGACATGTGTCCAATTAGAACAAGAGCATGCTGAAAATAATAATAATAAATTAACTTCAAAATTCAATGAGTATGGGGAAAATATTCAAAAACTTGAAGGGAAACATTGGGATATTACTGAAAATCTTGATGAAATTGTGAGAAGGTTATAGATGCAAATGAGTAATATGATCCTTAGCTTACATTCTAAAGAATAAGAAGTAATCATAATTAAGAATGAAATCTCAGACGTTGCAAGTAAGGTGAAATCATATTAGTAATTTGAAGAAAGTATTAAGGCTCTTGATAATCTCTTGAGAAATTAGAAAGTTACTAGTGATAGAGCTAGTTTAGGCTTCAAATATGAAGTCAATAATGAAGACCATATTTCATGCAAAAATGTTAATGAACCATGAATAAAGGAAGAAAATAATGTGTCACACATCAATAACCGTGAGAAGACTAAACCTATTATGTAACCTAATGCCTCAAGGTATGGAAGAACCTTCAATGGATATTTTAATACTTGTAATGCATTTGGTCATAGGGATAAAGATTGTAGAAGGTATCCTATAGATACTCATCCATGGAAAGATAATAGAAGTGAATATGCTAAGAGTGTGGTATGCTACAAGTGCAATGAGGTAGGTCATATTGCTCAATTTTTCTTAAATGATCTAGATAATGATGTTGATGGTTTTAAGATGAAGTATACTCAGATATTTTATAGTTGTAATGGGTTTCTCATGTGGAAAGGGTCAATTACCATTTCTTCTCAAAAAAAACAAGAGCTTTGAAGGTCATATAGTGGAAGGAAGTGGATTTCAAATGCCTAGGATCTATGACACAAAAATAAAGGAAGAGTGTGGAAGATAAGAAGTGATCATGGTGTCGTATTAAAAGTTGAAGTTGATGGAAATAAAGGAATAATTTAGAACCTAGATCAGAAGAAAAAAGGAGATTGAGTATTCTAGGTGTCTAAGAGGGCTTGTGTAACACCATCGACAATTTTTATCTCCCTCTTTTGCATTTCAAGTGTTGACATGTGATTTTATAGATAAATATGTGTTCTTTTGACTGTTGAAGATCATGGTTGATAAGGAAAAATCATTTTTGTTCTTAAAAATCATTAGACTAAAATAATATGGTTATCAAGAATTCATTTTCACTTTGGAAAGGTGAGTTTCAATCTAGCTTTAAGAGTTGTAGAATTATTTCTTTTTCTGACTAATCCTTGGATCAATTTCAGTGATCCAAGGAATGTTTCAAATATTCTTCATAGACTGAATGATAAATTGATATTAAGTAGTTTGAGGGACATAGAAGACTAAAATTTTTATGTTTCAAATTATGTAGTCTTATGTGAATGTGTTTTTGTTCAGCTGTATGCTTGTGCTCAGCTCTTTGGTGATTGATCATGGCATGACATTAAGGACATAAGAAAGAATTCAATTCATGACAGAGGAGGAGTTCAGAGTCCTAAAACCTAAGGATTATCCTAACAGTAACCTAAGCTAGGTAAGAACACCTATGTTACAGCTACGTTTACTTATTTGGATTTTTATTCTAACATAAGCCTCTTATTCTAATTTGTTGGGTTAGTGTCCTAACCTGAGCATTGTGCTAAATGAATAAGGGAAGGATTACTAAAGTAATACTAGGCTATTTTAACTAATACCTAATACTAAATGGTTATGAATTGAATCTAACCTAAATTAGGAATTACTATTGGAAAAAATTTTAATACCTAAGTTGGTTATTTCTAGACTAACCTAAGTTTTTGGGTTCTTTCTCTCTCTTCTGATTCTTTAAAATAATTTTGGGTCTCAGTGGAAGGTTGAGTTATTACCCTTGGACACTGAAATTATTTAGGAAGGATACTTTCTCCGTTAAGTTGTTTTGTGTTTAGTTCTTTTGATTCATGAACTACTTACTTTTCATATTAAGTGGTGAAGCATTTGTTAGTCTTCAATTTTGGGTTCGTGGTTAATTTTGAACTTGATAGTTTGTTGTTTCAGGATTTTATTCTTGTTCGATTCAGTGAATGAGTTTTTGGGCTTCTTTTAGAGAAAGAAAATATATATGTATTCTCTTGGGATAAGTATGTTGTTTTGGGACTGTAATATGTTTTCATCGTGATTTGATTTGAAACTCAAAATTATTTTGTTCAGTTAAATGAAACGATTTATTATTGGACCTTTCCTTATAGAGTTTCCTTTTCTCTATCTTTTAGATAATCTCATTGATTGAACTTCTCGGCACTCAATTCTCTTATGAGATGGTGATTTCTTTATGGCTTGTTGGTCTACTTTGTTCAAATCATTAGTTGTAATGATAGTAGATTAAGTCAGTTCTGCTGATAAGTGAATGCATACTTGTTTTATCAACTGTTGTTGACTAAGCCTTTGATTATTTGGATGGATAGGAGTAGGTTTTGTCTCTTAGTACTCTATCTTTTTGGATGAACTTGAGTAGAGATTAAATCCTTTATGGGACTACTTTGATTGTGAACTTTGGTTTCAAATCTTTGATTGATAACTTCTAACATGTAGAATTAGAGTTAGATTTGTAGTTAGATTATTTGAGTTTCTATACCTTCTTGGATTGTTATGAAATTTTGTTTAGATGTATATCTTTAATGTTGAATTTTATAAGATTGATATCCGAGGAAAGGATAACAGATAATTCTTGTAATGAACTTGATCTATTTATTGGATGTTATAAGTTTGGGTGTGGTACGTAGTGGTTTTTCTTATTCTTGCTTAAGATTTAGGTGAATCATCCTAGAATGAACCATGTTGTAAACACTTCTTCTGTCTTATAGAAAAGATATATGTTGTATTCTATTAGGATATAGAATTATGAAATAATGGGATGGCAAGATCTACTATCTGTTTAAAAGTTATTTATGGGATCAATTGAACTTTTAAGTTGTTAGGCAGATATTGTCGATTGTATTCTGCTCTTCTATTAAACGTGGATCTAGATTAATTTTTTACTTCTTTTCTATTTCGTATCACTTATGTTTATTGTATGATATATTAATTATCTCATTAAAGAAGTGTTACTTTAATGAAACAATCAGTGGAATGCACTTCATTTTAATGCTTAATGCTTATCATGCTCAGTTCATTGAACTGACCTATGTTAGCAATTTTTGCAGATGGACATCGTAAGTGATAAAAGAAGGAAAAAACTTATATGATGCATTTTCTGATATAAGTTTGATTCTTTGTAAAGAATTTTTATTCATTCTTTAGTTGTATTGAAAAAGAAAAGTTGTATACTTTATAGAATTAAGTTTGTTGTTATATAGTATGCCTAAAGTGCATAGTCTTGTAAATTTTATAAGTTATAATGATGAATTGTGAGTTTTGATTTAGTTGCATTGGTTGTGTAATTTATCTCGTACTTTGATGAAGGAGATGGAAGTCCTATCTTGTCGATATTATTCATATTATATTATGCTTATATTGTTATATTTGATAAGATGGATAAAGGTAATTAGTTCAATTTCCCTTATAATGATGTAGCTTGTTAACTTGTCTAAGATGTTGTGTATTATCTAAATAATTTAAAATAGTAATGTGATGCATAATGAACATGTAGTAAGAACTATGAATATTGTGAATGATAAATCCTTACACTAAAACATTTAGAGGAAGGCTCTTCGTCTCTTAAATGAACTTAAACCATAAGGGATTGGTGATAAGATTGTAATTCATAGGACTTCATTTAGTATGAAGTCTACTTGGTTGGACCTATGTGGTTTCTAGACTTCCCTAAATGTGAAATTACAATATTTTGGAACTTATGTTATTGCTGTCCTATTTTGGTTAACTTCTTGTTATACTATGTAAGTGAACATTACAAGTAATCATGAGTTAAAGGAAGTTCTTTTATAGTTAATTGATACAAGTATAGAATAAGAACTTAAGGAGAGTTGGATTAGGGTTTAGCAGGGTTATTAAAACTAATGTATTAATCCAAATTAATAATTTATTAATAACCTCCTAGTAGTATGTACATCTCAATGAGGCGATTTCTATAGGATGTTGGCACATGCCAACTACAGGGTTGTACTTTCAAGAAGACTTGGGTTTTCTCAAGAATACATCGTTACAGTTGACGTGGAAACACCCTTCTACATTGATCATCTAGATCTACACACAAATAAGGACTTGAACGTAGTTTCTCTCTAGGTCATGTTAGTGGCATATTTAGGATAGGAAGTAGCTTCCAAGGGCTCAGGGTACCTTGGTACATCTAGTTTACTTAAGTCAACCAACTATGCCCATTTACCCTAAGTCATTGTTAGCATATTCCTATAATAAATTATGTTTCTAACCAGGGCTAGGGTTTAACCTATGACAAGTGGACTGATGGTAGTCAGAAAAGACCATTCTTGATAAAAAAGGAGTGAGGTGAAGGAAGTATTCTAAAATGATGAGTATGTCGTCTAGGAATAGTGACATAAATAGTATGTTGAGAATATTTGGCCAAATTATCGCAAGCTGCTGGTTGCACTTTCCTATGTCACCAAGTTTAAAACAACCTGATATCAGATGAATATTAGTAACAAATATTTAGATATGTTATTTAAACATATCACTCAGTACCCGGTTTAGGGTAGAAAAACCAAGTATACAAAGTATACGATAAGTATTCAATACTTAAAGTTAACATAAATAGATAGATAGATTACCGAGTTATGAAATGAATAGATCAGTGGATCATCAAGTCATTTACAGTTGCATATGGTTATCTGTTTGAGATTGATTGGCATGAAATGTTTGTTCTAAATAATACTTTTTTTAGAACAGAGAACATTATGTAAAAAAAATCCCTTGTTTCTAAATTCTTAAAATGGGAATGTTACATCTTGGTAAGGTTACATCTCTTGGACCTACTATGTCCATAATCTGATGAAACTTAAATTTTCTTGTTAAAATAAAATGGTTAGAACAAGAGGAAATGTTGTAAATAATCCTCCACTAGAGGAAGGAGAAGCAACTACCTAGAAACTTGATGAGATCATTGCTGCCCTGTTGGACACAAGAGATCATTTGGTTGTTCTTCAACAAGAAGTAATGGGAAATGAGGAGGAAGATGATGCTAATAAAAATAATTATCCACCTCTAGGGGATAACGCCAATGTGGGTGTTGATAATAACAATGTGAACATACATGTTCAGCATTAGAAAAAAAAGGCTAGGAGGACATCTAAACTCACTAATGATTTAAAAAGGATAATTCCACCCAAGTTTGATGGCACCAAATTAGGAGATGGGGCTAAGAATTGGCTGAATGAAATGGATAAATACTTTGTAATAAGAAATTTCTCAGAAGAAACAAAGGCGATATGGGGAGCATATTAGCTTTCTCATGAAGCATCTTCATGGTGAGACAACTGTAAGGTTGAGTTGAATATTAATGAAGAAAATATCACTTGGGATCAATTTAAAGGATACTTCAGGCAACAATGGCTGCCACAACTTTACTATGATAAGAAAATGACTGAATTCTAGAACTTAGCTCAAGGAAAGATAACTGTAACTGAGTACTAGGAATGGTTTACAAAACTCCTTAAGTATGTACCTTAGTACCAAACTGATGAGAAGTTTAGCATATGAAAATTCATCATGGGATTTAATACCATTATAGGAGGAGAGGTGGATGTTCACATCCCAACCACGATAGGATTTATTGAAAAAGCCATAAGGCAGGAACATAAATTAAAGGAAATTTCTCCTCGTAAGGAGGAATTAAGGAAGAAAGTTCCCAAATCTTCTACATCATCTCTTACACCTAAGAAAGGACCATGGAAGAAATTTGGAATGAAAAATAAGAAAGCAAATAAAAACAAGTTTGCTAGTAATACACGAAACAACCCTGCTAAGAACAATAATAACAGACAAAAGTTCTATGGGGGTCAGAACGATAACTCTAAGGCTTAAAATAAACCTGAGCCTAGAAAGGGACCTGTAGGATGTTTTTATAACTTTGGAAAATATCATTACGTGAATCAATTTCCTTTGAAGAAGGATAATCATAATCAAAAACACAAGATACACACTGTATTAGCTGACAAGCAGGCTGAGAAACATGCCACGCCCATAGAATTTTTGGGTAAGTTATTTGGCTTACCTATAACTATTCTTTTTTATACTAGAGCTACTGAATGTTTTATTTCTATTAAATTAGCATCAAAACTAAAAAGAAAAGCTGGAAACATGGACTGTATAGTATGGAAACAATGTTGTTCACATGGTTAGTATGTGTCCTTTTGGAGCATTACTTGATTTACCTAAATTTTCCATGGAGTTTGATCTTTATGTGGTACCTTTGGGGTCTTATGATGTAATCATATGTGTTATTTGGTTAGTAAAGCATAAGGCTAAAGTGGACTACTTTAAAAAATACATTAGTTATTTAGACAACCTGCAGAAAATAGTAGATATTCAGGGTGTGAAACGTAAGATTTATGCTAGAAAAATGTCAACTATGCAACTTGCAAGGCCAAAAATAAAGGTTGTACCTTATATGTAGTAAAATTTACCAAATCAAATGAAGAGAAAAATGATGTTATAGAATGATATCCGTTGTTACGAGACTTCAGTGACATATTTCTAGAAGAATTTTTGGGTCTTCCACCTAAAAGTGAGTTTGATTTCATGATTGAGATCAAGCCTAGAACTAAACCTATTTCTAAAGCACTGTATCGAATGACTACTACAGAGTTAGTAGAGCTTAAGGCTCAGTTGTAAGAAATTTTTTCTAAAGGTTTTATTAGACTAAGTGTTTCACCTTGGGGAGCACCTGTAATTTTTGTGAAAAACAAGGATAGAAACCTTAAATTGTGCATTAATTACATAATGTTAAACAAAGCAACAACCAATAATAGATACCCACTTCCTAGGATTGATGATTTATTTGATCAGATGCTTGGAGCATTGGTATATTCTAAGATATATCTTTGATTTGAATATCATCAATTATGAATTAAGGAGGTGGATATACATAAAACAACTTTCATAACAAGGTATGGACATTATGAGTTCACAGTTTTACCTTTTGGATTAACTAATGCACCTGTAACATTTATGAATTTAATGAATAATATCTTTAAAGAATACTTGCAAAAATTTGTGCTCGTATTCTTGGACGACATTATCATATATTCTAAAAGTATCAAGGAACATCATGAGCATTTGAAGATAGTTTTGGAAATATTAAGAAAGAGATGGTTATTTGGTAAGCTATCTAAATGTTCTTTCTATGACACAAAAGTAAACTATTTGGGACATGTAATAAGTAAGAATGGAATTTCTGTAGATCCTTCAAAAATTGTAGCTATAATGGAGTGGCCTGCACCCAAGAATGTACATGAAGTTAGAAGCTTCATGGGACTTGGTGGCTACTATAGGAAATTTATAAAAGATTTTTTTTAGGTAGCTGCACCAATAAATTCATTATAAAATAAAGATAAAAAGTTTGTTTGGAGTGAGAAATGTGAAATTGCATTCAAAACCTTGAAGGAACAGTTAACTTCAACACCTATTCTTACGATACTAGATCCTAATGGAGATTTTATGGTGGTAACTAATGCTTCTGGTGAAGGTTAAGGAGGATTTTTTTTACAAAATGGTCATGTCATAGCTTACCAAAGTAGAAAACTTAAGTTACATGAGTTGAATTATGCTCCACATGATTTAGAGTTTGCTGCCATTATTCATGGACTACAAGTTTGGAGGCATTACCTGCTTAGTAAACCTTTTGAATTGAAAAATGATCACCTTGGACTGAAGTATATCTTCACTCATCCAAATTTTAATGCAAGACAATGAAGGTGGTTAGAGTTTCTGTCTCAATATGATTTTGACATCAATTATATAAAGGGTAAAGAAAATAGAGTGGCTGACGCTCTAAGTCATAGGAAGCACATTTCTACTCTTATAACATCGAGAACTTAGTTTAAGGATGAAGTAAAAAGTGTTATGGAATCTGACTCTTACTTTCAGCAAGTAAAAGTAGCACTTGTTGTAGATTCAAATGATTTCAGGTATAAAGGTTTTCACTTTGATAACGAAGGAATCGTACGATTTAAAAATAAAGTATATGTACCTTTGCTAAATGATTTGAGAAAGAAATTGTTAGCAGAATTTCACAATTCACCTTTTTCTGGACACCTTGGAAGTACAAAAATGCTTGCTGATATAAAAAAACAATATTTATAGAAAGGAATGAAAAAGGATGTTATAGACTTTGTGACACATTACCTAGAATGTCAATTTGTTAAGGTGGAACATATGCACCCAGCTGAATTTTTGTATCCTCATAGCATACCACAGTACAAGTGGAAAGTAATAAGCATGGATTTTGTACAAGGGTTACCTATGTGAATAAATAAACATGATGTTATTTTGTTAGTTGTTAATAAACTAACAAAGGTAGCACATTTTATTGCTAGAAATATGAAGGATGATTCTCCTATTTTGGCTAAAATATTTGTACATGAGATTTTCAGATTACATGAAATACCTAAACTAATCATATCTGATAGAGATCCTAGAATGACGTCAAGGTTTTGGCAAACACTTAATGCAACTCTAGGAACTAAGCTGAATTTCAGTTCTGCTTATCATCCGGAAATAGATGGACAGACTAAAAGAGTAAATCAAGTATTAGAAGATATGTTACGAATGTATTGTATGGATCAGTAGTATAAGTGGGAAAAGTATCTTCCATTAGTTGAATTTGCATACAATAATACATATCATGCTTCTCTTAAGATGGCACCTTTCAAAGCATTATACGGAAGAAAATGTAGAACCCCTGTTAGTTGGGACATTATGGAGGATAGAGAGGTAATTAGACTTGAAATTATTACTGAAACGGAACAACAAGTTAAATTGATTCGTGGACGCTTGAAATAAGCAACATATAGGCAAAAGAGTTATGCTGAATTAAAAAGGGTTGATAGGAAATTTGAACTTGGTGAGAAAGTCTTTCTTCAGGTTAAACCGAAAAAGAGTTCTATAACTTTTGGTAAGGCTGCCAAGTTATCACCTTGTTATGTGGGACCTGTTGAGATAGTTGAAGAAATCAACCCTATAGCTTATCATTTAGCATTACCTCGTACTTTGTCACGAATGCATGATGTTTCCCATATTTCTTTTCTTATGAAATATGTGTCAGATTTATCACATGTGTTAAATTGGAATTCATTACAGGTCTAGGACCCAAGAATAATCATGGTTAAACCCACATGAGTGTTGGAATCTCACCAGTTTCACTTAAGAAATTGTGAAATAAGACAATGTAAGGTCCAGTGGGACCAATTTAATGAACAGAGTGAAACTTGGGAAAACCTTGAGGATATGAAAACTACTTTTCCATATCTATTTGAATAGAATTGATTTTGTTGACTAATAAAAATTTGTGATTTTATCTTTATACTACAATAAGTATGCCAGTTTTGGGTAGATATTTATTTGTTTTGAATAAACAACTATGTAATCCTGATTTCTGGAACTTAACAATGCTGATATGTTTTTGACATATGGTAAGAAAAGTGAATAAGTTGATTTTCCTTAGTGCAAACTATTAAAAAAAATGAATGAGATAATCATCGGGATGATGATTATTTTTAGGAGGGAAGTATGTAACACCCTCGACAAATATTATCTCCCTCTTTTGCATTTCAAATGTTAACGTGTGATTTTTTGGATAAAGATGTGTTCTTATGACTGTTGAAGATTATGCTTGATAAGGATAAATCATTTCTGTTCTTAAAAATCATTATACTAAAATAGTATGGTTATCAAGAATTCATTTTCACTTTGGAAAGGTGAGTTGCAATCTGGCTTTAAGAGTTATAGACTTATTTCTTTTTCTAATTAATCCTTGGATCAATTTCAGTGATCCAAGGAATGTTTCAAATATTCTTCATAGACTGAATGATAAATTGACATTCAGTAGTTTGAGGAACATAAAATACTAAACTTTGTATGTTTCAAATTCTGTGGTATTATGTGAACGTGTTTTCGTTCAGTTGTATGTTTGTGCTTGACTCAATGGTGATTGATCATGGCATGACATTAAGGACGTAAGAAAAAATTCAATTCATGACAGACAAGGATTTTGGAGTCCTAAAACCTAAGGATTATCCTAATAGTACCCTAAGCTAGGTAAGAACACCTATGTTCTAGCTACGTTTACTTATTTGGATTTTTATTCTAACCTAAGCCTCTTATTCTAATTTTATGGGTTGGCATCCTAACCTAAGAATTGTGATAAATGAATAAGGGAAGGATTACTAAAGTAATACTAGGCTATTTTAACTAATACCTAATACTAAATGGTTATGAATTGAATCTAACCTATGGTGGGAATTACTATTGGAAAATGTTTTAATACCTAAGTTGGTTATTGCTATACTAACCTAAGTTTTAAGGGATCCATCCTATACTATTAAAAGGGAACCTAAGGGGTTGCATGTCTCTAAGGAAATGGTTCCAATGGCATTTAAATGAGTTGATAAGGTTTAATTGATGGTGGTACTACCAGTTTTGGTAGGGGCTAGTTGATTTGGTGGAGGCATACATCGAATCTCCACTAAAAGATGGAATTGTATTTTTGGATGGAATTGGCATTCCCTAGATTTAGGAGGTGGTGGCAAGGAAAGATAAGTGAGAAATTGTGAATTAATGGAATTTATGACATTAACAGGCCACGGTATTTGTGTGTAAACCATCTTTGAAACTTGGAAGGTGGGTTTGTAGGAGGTTATTTGGTTTTTCATGCATTGCAGGATTTCACTCTATATGGAGCTATCTGGTTATTTGAACCAGTAATTATCAAATCTATTTTTGGTTTCTACGGTCTATTTTTTATCGAAGGAAGACTATGAGGCATAAGAAGAAAAGATCTTTGATTTTTTATCTTTTGTGGAGGAGAAAAATAATTGGAATCTCGGCTAGAAGTCTCCTTCGATTTGGCAGAAGTATGATCAGGCATGATAGGCTCTAACTATTAAGATTCTTTGATTTCTTCTAAATGATTCTTTAGAACAACTCTAATTTCATGAGATTCATGTTTTCATGTTTGACTGGTTATTTTATTCATGGGATTTATGAATCTTTGTGATGTTTTGATATGAAACCATGGAAAAAATAATGTTATTTTGGAAATGTTCTCTCTATGTAAGTTTAATGATATAACAGCATGCATGTGAAGCTTGCATGCAAAACTTGTTTCTGTAGCTCTATTTTTCATTCTGGAACTTGTATTTGAGGTGGTTGTGTTTTGAACTGACCTTCATTGCATTATAGGGTTCTGAACTATATGAGAACCCTGAGTTCCATTTGATCTTGTTTATAGGCTTCGTGTTTTGTTATAGACTTGTGTTGGAGCTTTGTGTTCTTTAGAACCAGTGTTTGAAAACTTATGCAACATTGATTTATTGCTTGAAGTGCATATTTGGCACTACACTCATATCTCATTACTTGTGAAGTTCTAAACTTTTATGTCAAGCTCGGGTTCGACACTGTACTCTTATTGGACACTTGAGTGTTATGAGCTTGTATTTGGGTCGATGTATTTGATCATGTTCTAGTATTTTTGTGTTGGGTTATTCTTATATTAAAATTTGAATATTATAATTCTTTATTTCAGCAACTTACTTACCAGAAAACTGAGCTATAGCTTGTTTGATTCGTTTTGAAATCTCTTCGATATTTGGCACTGGAAACGTCTTGTTAAAAAAATGGAACTTATGTTTCATGACTGTATCATTTTCTCTAAGATGGTAATGGCGTGAGAATTGGATGGGGTGTCTTTCCCCTCTATTTTGAGGAATCCTACATTCTTTGTTGACTGTTTTGTTGAAGCTAAGTCACCTATGTCATGATTTTGTGGATGTGAAAGTTTTGTTTTGGATTTCTATCCCTGTTTCTTTGGAGTTAAGATTGAGACATCTTCTGACCTAGACATTTTTGGGTTCTTTCTCTCTCTTCTGATTATTTAAAATGATTTTGGGTCTTAGTGGAAGGTCGAGTTATTACCCTTAGACACTGAAATTATTTAGGAATGATACTTTCTCCGTTCAGTTGTTTTGTGTTTAGTTCATTTGATTCATGAACTACTTACTTTTCATATTAAGTGGTGAACCATTTGTGAGCCTTTAGTCTTGGGTTCGTGGTTAATTCTGAACTAGATAATTTTTTGTTTTGGGATTTTATTCTTGTCTAATTCAGTGAATGAGTCCTTGGGATTCTTTTAGAGAATGAAAATATATATACATATATATATATATATATATATATTCTCTTGGGATTAGTATGCTATTTTGGGACTGCAATATATTTTCATCCTGATTTGATTTGAAAATGTAATGAAATAACTTGTATATATCAAATCATGAGCAAAAATATAACACCAAATAACATAATATTCTAGAATAATGATCTCAATATGTAATTAGAATAGCTTCTCCAATTTGAGGGGGCAACCTCCAAACCATACAATAAGACTCAAATGCTCCAAATGATGATGAAATACTACCTAAAATCCCCTATATATACTATTCATATGTTATGGCCAACACTAAGGCCGACCTACTAAGCATGAAAAAGTAGAAATGATATAATAAAATGATATGGTAAGCCACAAGTCGGATACTCATATCCTAATACAAGAAATAGGTTAAGGGTGTAGCATGCCCTTCCCCTTCAAAGCAGCATTATCCCCAACGTTGAGAAGCTATGGGTGCTACTGCAGGAATGTCATATCTTCCCATGTTGCATCTTCATTGTCCATATTCTTCCACTTGATTAGGTACTCAGTAATAAACCATGTCCCTCAATCTTTTAGTGCATGTTTTAAGGATGCATTCAGGTTCCAAGATGACTCTCCCCTCCTCATCGAGCTCGGGTAACACTGTTTAGGCTGATACTCTCTGTCCAATTACTTTCTTCAGGAAAGAAACATGAAAGATTAGATGTATTTTAGTTGATTGTGGAAGTTCTAATTTGTATGCTACAGTACCAATATTTTGCAATACTTGATAGGGGCCATAATACTTTGGTGAAATTTTGTTATCCTTTTGTTTTTTTTTCAAAGACATTTGCTTATATGGTTGTAACCACACAAAAACCTAATCAACGACTTCAAAATGACTTTCTGTGCGATGTTGACCAGCCTGTTGTTTCATGTGGTTTTGTGCCATGACCAATTTCTCCTTGAGACTAGAGAGGACCTCTTGTTGATACTGAATGTGTTCTTCTACTTCTTTAACCCGCGGTTGTTCTCTCAATGATGATGTGATGGATGGTGGATGGTACCCATAGAGTGCCAAAAATGAGACATTTTAGATGAAGTATGGAAGGAAGTGTTATACCACCATTCTGCAAATGGCAACCATTGGACCCATCTTGCTTGTTTATCTAATGTAAAGCAATGGAGATATCCCTCCAAACACTTATTTACAACTTTTGTTTTCCCATCAGACTGGGGATGATAAGAAGAGCTACGAGCTAACTGAGTACCCAAACATGAGAATAAATTAGTCCAAAAATTACTAGTAAATATAGGGTCTTGATCACTTACTATAATCTTCGGTGTCCCATGAATATTTTGAACTGTGTCCATGAAGGTTGTAGCTACCGTGCTTGCAAAAAATGGGTGTGCCAAGGTACAAAACTGAGCATATTTGGTGAGTCCATCCACCACAACCATGATGACATTTTTTCCTTCAGATTTAGGCAATCCTGTGATAAAGTCCATGGAAACCTCTTCCCACCTGCTAGCTAGGAATAGATAGAGGTTGTAGAATGACCTGGGGATCTTAACTGTTTCACCCTTATTTTGCTGACAAACCATGCATTCTGCCACAAATTTTTGGACATCCCCTTTGAGACCTTCCCAAAAGAAATATTTTTTTTGACTCAATGATAAGTCTTCAAGAATCCAGAGTTCCCCCCTACTGGAGAAGAGTGAAGCTCAGATAGAATCCTATTTTTAAGAGTGGAGTTCTTACATAGGTATAATCTATCTTTATACCATAAAGCATCCCCTTTCCATATAAATTTTTCAACATGCTTGGATCATTGCTGGAGATGATGAATGAGATTTTGTGTGGTTGGGTCATTTCTCCATTCAGACCTTGCCTCATCTATCCAATCTTCTTGTAATATGGATATGGCACATAACAATTCTACAGTTGATTCATCCTTCCGAGATAGAGCATCTAAGCAACTACATTCTCCTTCCCTTTCTTATAGATAATCTCAAAATCATATCCCAACATCTTTTAGACCCATTTTTGTTGTTCTTCAGATGATAAACGTTGCTCTAAGAAGTATTTCAGACTATCATGATTTGTCTTCACTTTAAAGTGTCTTCCTATGAGATATGGTCTCCATTGCTTTACTGCATGAAGTATTGCTAACATTTCCTTCTCATAAATTGGCTTGGAAATATTCTTACCTTTGAATTGATAGCTCTCGAAAGGCAATGGGATGGCCTTCTTGCATGAGTACTACCCCCATACCCACCCCTGAAGCATCACATTCAACAATGAATGTTTTAGAAAAATCTGGAGTGGCCAAGACTGGAGTGGTGCACATGGCCTCCTTCAACTTCTCAAATGCCATAGTAGCTTCCTCACTCCAATGGAAGGAGTCCTTCTTCAATAAAGTTGTGAGTGGTGTTGCATATGCTGCCATAATGCCTTACAAATCTTCGATAATAACCTGTAAGCCCCAAAAATCCTCGTAGATTCTTTAGGGTTTTAGGAACCTTCCATTCCATCATGGCTTTGATCTTATTAGGATCCACTTTAACCCTTCATGAGAGACAATGTGACCCAAATATTCAACCTCCTTTAGTCCAAAAGAACACTTAGAAGGATTTACATAAAGTTGATGTTGCTTTCAAGAGTTTCCAAAACATTATTTACATGATGCAAAGGTGTTCCTCCCATGTTTTGCTATAAATTAATATATCATCAAAAAACACTAAGACAAACTTCTGCAGGAATGGACTTAAAAATAGAATTCATCAAACTTTGAAATGTAGAAGGTGCATTTGTGAGTCCAAAAGGCATTACTAGGAATTCATAATGGCCTTCATGTATCTGAAAGGTTGTTTTATGAACATCCTCATCCTTGATTCTAATTTGATGATATCCTTGACTGAAGATCAAGTTTTGTAAAATAAACAACACCATGCAACTCATCAATCAAATCATCAATTACAGGAATAGGAAACTTATCTTTGATTGTGTACTTATTAAGTTCCCTATAATCTAGGACACATGTGCCACATGTCATCTTTCTTCCATACCATCACTACTGGAGAAGAATAAGCACTCTGACTATGAAGGATGATTTCTACCTCCAACATCTGTTGTAAAATCTTCTCAATTTCACTCTTTTACACATATGGGTACCTCTAAGGTCTGATGTTAGGTGGTTGACTTCCTTGGTAATAACTAGATAACATGATCATGATCTCTCTTCAGAGGCAGGCCCTTGGGCATATCTTCAAATACAACTAAATGTTGCATCTATACACTTCTTACATAGTCTGATGGGTATAAATGTCCTTGGAATGATTCCTTCCAATGAAAATAGTTGTGCCACAAATCCCTTCTACACCCTTTTTAAGCAATTTTGTGCATCTGATGAGAACTTATTATTTGTGGAGACTTTGCTCTTAAGCATTTCGATAACATGCATCAGAGTTTTGCAGTTCCAAGCATGTAGATTGATCCAGGAAAAATCATAAAAAATGACTAAGTCCTAGTCCTAGGGGCAGTCGGGACATTTGGGACATCTAGGCGCGGATCGGCCGAAAAGCCTCCAGGCGGCCCGTGAAGCAAAGGGACATCTGGGACAGAAGTACGCGGCGGGCGCGAGAAGCCGATCCGGCCGAAAGAGGAAGAAAAATGACTAACTGCTGAGCGGGACAGTTCGGGACAAGAGTACGCGAAGTACGCGAACCGGCCGGATCGGCCGAAGCCGAAATGAGAACAAACAGTCCCGGAAGCATTTGGGACATTTGGGCCGTGATGACGCGAACCGGCCGGTTCGCCCGAAACAGAGAAAGTTCGTACTGGGACATCCGGGACGAAGGGACGCGCGGGATGCGGATCGCCGAAGGAGCCGAAAGCCAATCAAACAATGCCACGTGTCATCAGCCAAATGAGGGACAAGGAAGCCCATTTCGGGCGGATCAGAAGTTTTTGGCCCAAGCAGTTTGGGACATCCGGGACATAAAGACGCGAAGGGCGCGAAGGAGCCGAAAGGGCCGAGAACCAACCAGATCACGACACGTGTCGCAGGGGAAAGAGTCCAAAGGTCAATGGGTGAATTTTGAGGGTCAGCCCGAGCCAATCAAAAGAAAACACGTGTCCTATGGAACAGGGAATGCGGAGCTCAAGAAGGAGTTAGAGAATTT
This sequence comes from Taxus chinensis, assembly GCA_019776745.2. Lineage (NCBI taxonomy): Eukaryota > Viridiplantae > Streptophyta > Pinopsida > Cupressales > Taxaceae > Taxus > Taxus chinensis. The sequence goes on along the minus strand of JAHRHJ020003516.1, from coordinate 73,830 downwards.
GGCATGAGTTTTGGCCGAAAAGCTAAAAGCCAAGGTCTGCCCCGCGCCCCTGTCGGCCAATCAATGCATGCCACGTGTCCAAGTTTAAGGGGCCCACAAGGAAATTTCAAAAGAAAGCCCGCCGAAAGGTAGAGGAGAGAGAATCACGTGACCAATCAATGCGTGCCACGTGTCATCCAGGTGGCAGAGCGCGGGAAAGATTTCAAAACACGTTTTCGCCTGTTTTGTGCCCTAAAACTTCAGACCTCCATAACTTTCGATCCAGAGCTCGGATTTGCACGTTCTTTATATCAACGGAAAGCTTATGAAATTCTCTACATGATTCTGGGATCAATCTCGAATTTTGGTGCAGTCTAGAGAGAGAAAATTGAGAAACGGCTCTGACGCGTGATCATGGCCAGAAGCGACGTTTCAACAACCAGTTTTAATGCACATGGGTCGCATTCTTCTTCAGCATGGCCAGAAGTGATGTCTCAACCACCAATTTTAATGAAGAATGCAGTTTTGGTCAATGGTTGGGCTGCTTACATGTTTTCCTATGTTTTCTGTCTCCTGGGCTCGACCCATGCATTGTATAAAGCCAGATTTGGCTCATTTTAAAAGGGGGACATAACAAGTTGTTCATCTTTCTGCTCTGCCCTCCCTTCTTTTCTTCTCTAGGGTTGAAAATGGAGTTCGAACCTCCTCCCTGCTCTGTAATGGCGTTTTTGCCTTTTACTAATGAAATGATGTTCTGTGCAAACTTCTGGAGCAACAAAAAACGTGTTTTGTGATGCATCTGTCCATCCTTGCTCGTTTTTGCTTGTTCTCTTCTTGCCTCTCTTCATTGCAGGTATTTGTGCATGTTTGAATGTTCATTGCAGGTTTGGAGCTGTGTTCATGGAGTTTTGGGACATTTTCTGTGTGAAATCTATCCTTGGGCCTGTGATGCATCTGTCCATCCTTCCCATTGCTCACCTCTCTTTGTCCCATGGCAGTTTTGATAGATGTTCAACATTCTCCTTCTCTGGTGTATCACCGTTTTAGTGTAGGCTTTTGTTCTTTTCCTTTCTCTCTCTCTCTCTGTCTCCTTGGCATTGTTAGATTAGGATTAGATAAGCTTGCCTGCACTGGAATAGCTTGTGGCAGGTAGTTTAGGAGCAGGAACCAGCCTTCTCTGGAGATTCCTCTCTCAGTTTCACAAGTCCCACACTTGGAGAGAGGTTTCCATGTTGTGCAATCACACTGGATGCCTGAGTGATCAACCTAGAAGCCTGATCTGCATCCAGGGGTGCTGTGATTTTGCACTAACAGTTTTGGCACAATCAGTTTTGGCACGCCCGGTGGGACCCTTAGAGGTCTTCCACTTCATCTTTTGCAGGTTGGTGTGTTCCTGTGAAGATTTCAGCCTTTGGAGGCACTTGCAAACACATCTGGCGACTCCATCTGGTCAACAACCCATCTCTGAAGTTGCAGACCTTCCTTTCCATTCATTTTCATTCATTTTTCATCCATTCTTTCCATCTCTTTCATTCTTTCATTCTATGAAGTTGTGCAATCATGACTTCATTTCCATCATGGAATTCACATCAACAACAGCAGTATATCACACCTCCAACATGTTTTACAAATCCTCCAAATCAGCATTTTGAGCAGATTCAAGATCAGTATGCATACCCATATGAGCAGCTGTGCCAAAGTCAGTTTGGCTATAGAGCTTTCCAAGAGCAAGGGTGTGCATACAATGAAGACCATCAGATCCAAGATGCTGGTCTGTTGGAGAAAATCCAAAAGATGGAGGTAAAGATGGTGCAGTCCAGAGCAACAGCTCAAATGAGAGCTTTCAGAATCGGTTACAGGACTCCTTGTCCATGGGGAGGCCCTTTTCCAAGACACTTCAGCCCTCAAGAGAAGCTGGACTTCATGATAAAGATGCTGCCCCAACTTGCACAATGGACAGCAGAAATAGAGGCCTATACATTCGGTGTTGAACAACCTTGTCAATGGGTAAGTTCTACACCATCATCTGGTTTTTCTCTTCCCATTACTCAAGCAGCATCATCTCATTTGGACTTGCAAATTTTAAACTCTCCATCTGCTGTCCCAAATGTTGATCCCATGTCTCCACCTCTCAGTCTTCCACCACACCTCAATTCTTCTTTCCTTTTTCCTTCTAAACAGTCATCCCCTCCACAAGAGCTAAATGAAATACCTCCCACTCCAAAGAAACAAGAGTTTTCACCTCCTCCACCACCATAAAAAATTGTCAAATCAGTTGAGTTACAACCCATCCCTCCTCTTGCATTCCCAATTCCATGTGGGGAAGAAGAAATTGCAAAATTCAGTCATCAAGGACAGCAAGAGGAAGAGCCAAGAAAAGAAGAAATGATTAAGAGCTTAGTAAGTTTGGCTGCCAAATTTGGGATGACAAAGATCCCCTTGATGGTTAAACCTACAGAAGAGGCTAGGGTTGGAGAACAGGTGGTGGTGGTTAGGACTGATTTTGTTGCAGCAGAAGAAGAAGATCTTGCAGTCCCAACTTGTCCTCTAGAGCAGCAGATTGAAGAGTTTGACTTGACAAACTTCATGCTGGAGGAAGAGTTCAATCAAGAGCAAGATTGTCTTCAAACATTGGAGGAAGGAGAAGCTGCTCCAAATCCAAAAGAAGAGGAGCACATTCCAGCTGTGGGGGAGAAAAGTGCAGATCCAAGAGCTCTGAGCACAAAGCAGGCTACAGGAGAACCTTCAGTTCTTCTTTCTACTTCACCTCTCTCAAGTTCCAGTGCTGAAGAGGAGTTTGACCTCTCAAACTCAATGTTGAAGGGAGAAAGAAACCATGGTGGTCAAGTTACAGATCAAGAAGACACCATGGAGGAAGTTGAACATTTGCAGCAGGACAGCAATGAGGCAGTTTATCTGTCAGATTTGGAGGACTGTTTTGATGGAGAAGAGCCGGTTGAGTTTCCACCATTCTCTCTTTCATCATCCACATTCCAAACACAAGAGTCTGTTGTCATGAAGGAGAACATTCATTTGCAGCAGCCTGCATCTTATAACAGCTCTTCGGAATCAAGATTGGAAGATTTTAATCTTTCATGTTCTTCATTGGAGGAAGAGAAAGGACAGAGGAATTTCACCATTTCTTCCACACCATCCATTCAAGAAGGTCTACAAGAAGACTCCATTCTTGGAGTTGAAAATCACAGCAATGGGCATACTCAAAGGATCAGACCTTGCCCAATCAGGTATTTGGCTTCATTGGAGCCAAAGGAGAAGTCACAACCAGTCATGCTTGCTTCTGAGCATGAGGGTGAGCTACAAAGTACCAAGGATCAGCTGTCATACCTCTTCAATCCAAATGCAGAGCAACTAAAAGAGGTATTGAATTTGCCTTCAGCTGATACCTTGATGATTTGGGTGGAATACCAGCTTCTTGTTGATTTTCCACTCATCCTAACAGCCATGATCAGCTCCAAATCAATTGCATGGCTGCCACTTTTGAGAAAGGGAAGCTATTTCTCACAACCAATTGCAGGGTTTGTTTAGCTTGCTTTTGCTTCCAGTTAGAGTAGAGTAGGTAGGTTTGCTTTCAGTAGAAGAAGTGCTTGTGCACACTCTGCATGTTTCATTTTGGAGCATGTATGATTTTCAGTTCTGTACATAGTTTTTGTTGTGCTGGTTTTGCTCTTGCACAGTTCGTTTCAGTGGCATTTTGGTAAGAACAACTCCATGTCCGGTGGGTTTCAAGTGGCTCAGAGGGAAGTTTTCAAAGTTCAGATCAGTTTTCAGGCTTGCTTATGACTCCATGCCCAATGGATTGCTTCAGGCTACTGATCATTCATCTAGCAGGCAGATGACCCCACTGAGTCGCCAAACTGTTGTCAAAATTTCACCCCCCCAGGGTAAATTTCGATAACATGCATCAGAGTTTTGCAGTTCCAAGCATGTAGATTGATCCAGGAAAAATCATAAAAAATGACTAAGTCCTAGTCCTTGCAACAGTAGGGACGTGTGGGACAGAAAGGCGCGGATCGGCCGAAAAGCCTCCAGGCGGCCCGTGAAGCAAAGGGACATCTGGGACAGAAGTACGCGGCGGGCGCGAGAAGCCGATCCGGCCGAAAGAGGAAGAAAAATGACTAACTGCTGAGCGGGACAGTTCGGGACAAGAGTACGTGAAGTACGCGAACTGGCCGGATCGGCCGAAATGAGAACAAACAGTCTGGAAGCAATTGGGACATTTGGGCCAAAAAGACGCGAACCGGCCGGTTCACCCGAAACAGAGAAAGTTTGTACTAGGACATCCAGGACAAAGGGACGCGCGGGACGCAGATCGCCGAAGGAGCCGAAAGCCAATCAAACAACGCCACGTGTCATCAGCCAAATGAGGGATGAGGAAGCCCATTTCGGGCGGATCAGAAGTTTTTGGCCCAAGCAGTTTGGGACATCTGGGACATAAAGACGCGAAGGGCGCGAAGGAGCCGAAAGGGCCGAGAACCAACCAGATCACGACACGTGTCGCAGGGGAAAGAGTCCAAAGGTCAAAGGGTGAATTTTGAGGGGTCAGCCCGAGCCAATCAAAAGAGGACACGTGTCCTATGGAACAGGGAATGCGGAGCTCAAGAAGGAGTTAGAGAATTTGGCATGAGTTTTGGCCGAAAAGCTAAAAGCCAAGGTCTGCCCCGCGCCCCTGTCGGCCAATCAATGCATGCCACGTGTCCAAGTTTAAGGGGCCCACAAGGAAATTTCAAAAGAAAGCCCACCGAAAGGTAGAGGAGAGAGAATCACGTGACCAATCAATGCGTGCCACGTGTCATCCAGGTGGCAGAGCGCGGGAAAGATTTCAAAACACGTTTTCGCCTGTTTTGTGCCCTAAAACTTCAGACCTCCATAACTTTCGATCCAGAGCTCAGATTTGCACGTTCTTTATATCAACAGAAAGCTTATGAAATTCTCTACATGATTCTGGGATCAATCTCAAATTTTGGTGCAGTCTAGAGAGAGAAAATTGAGAAACGGCTCTGACGCGTGATCATGGCCAGAAGCGACGTTTCAACAACCAGTTTTAATGCACATGGGTCGCATTCTTCTTCAGCATGGCCAGAAGTGATGTCTCAACCACCGATTTTAATGAAGAATGCATTTTGGTCAATGGTTGGGCTGCTTACATGTTATCCTATGTTTTCTGTCTCCTGGGCTCGACCCATGCATTGTATAAAGCCAGATTTGGCTCATTTTAAAAGGGGGACATAACAAGTTGTTCATCTTTTCTGCTCTGCCCTCCCTTCTTTTCTTCTCTAGGGTTGAAAATGGAGTTCGAACCTCCTCCCTGCTCTGTAATGGCATTTTTTTCCTTTTACTAATGAAATGATGTTCTGTGCAAACTTCTGGAGCAACAAAAAACGTGTTTTGTGATGCATCTGTCCATCCTTGCTCGTTTTTGCTTGTTTTCTTCTTGGCTCTCTTCATTGCAGGTATTTGTGCATGTTTGAATGTTCATTGCAGGTCTGGAGCTGTGTTCATGGAGTTTTGGGACATTTTCTGTGTGAAATCTATCCTTGGGCCTGTGATGCATCTGTCCATCCTTCCCATTGCTCACCTCTCTTTGTCCCATGGCAGTTTTGATAGATGTTCAACATTCTCCTTCTCTGGTGTATCACCGTTTTAGTGTAGGCTTTTGTTCTTTTCCTTTCTCTCTCTCTCTCTCTGTCTCCTTGGCATTGTTAGATTAGGATTAGATTAGCTTGCCTGCACTGGAATAGCTTGTGGCAGGTAGTTTAGGAGCAGGAACCAGCCTTCTCTGGAGATTCCTCTCTCAGTTTCACAAGTCCCACGCTTGGAGAGAGGTTTCCATGTTGTGCAATCACACTGGATGCCTGAGTGATCAACCTAGAAGCCTGATCTGCATCCAGGGGTGCTATGATACTTTTTGACATTCAAGAGTTTTTTATAAATTTGAAGTAGATAGGCATCATTGGTAACTTCATGATTGGAATAAATTTGTGAGTACTTCCTGAATCAATAGAACATTATTTTCCCTCTATTTTTTTAGGAATAATCCAACATCTTACCTTTAGGGTAAGTAAGGCTTGGTGTGAATACACTGAAATTACATGGCATGAATTGTTGGCTAGGATCTTTGACTCCTCCTCTGAGGGTCAACCAAGACATCTAACTGATGAGGAAATCCATTTCATCCTTCTCTGGTCATCTTCACTTTGGTTTCCGATCAATAGAACAACATGGAAGTCTTTTCAGGCACATTTATGTCGTGGTCCAAATTTACCCATCATAGTTAAAACATAAACCTTTTTCTCATTTTGGAATTCAATTTGTTGAGGTGTCAATCTAACTAGTCAAGATGTTGGTGCCGAGGACTACTGAATGATCTCTGGTATAGAATTAAATGTTGTCAAAATACTTGAAATACCATTTAGCTTTTGTCTATAGGTTCATAACCATAATCATCAAATCATAAAACCTTATGCTAGGATTAAAAATTGTCACACCTGATGCTCAGATGTGTCCTTAAGAATCTCCCATTAAAGAATAATAGATTTTTTTTATGATCCTCTTGGGATTTCAAGGTAATGTAATCTCTTGAGGATTGAATAACAAGTGTTGATAACGGTTCCCATTAAATGTTGGTATCAGATAATGACCACCCAGTAGAAAGTTTGAGTTCCTGACATAAGGTTCAGCTATGGGCATTACAGTGAGGGGGACCCAAGGCTCGTATATGGGTGGAGGTGTGAAGTCTCCTTCTATACATTTGCACACATCTAGCCCTTAGGAAAATAGGCTCACGGAAGCAATAGGTATTTTGAGATGTTATGATTCATCATATTAAAATTGTGGATTTCAGGACATTGCTTTGATAAGGTTCATTTTTATTAGAAGAACCTTACATATGGATAAATCAATAAAATTGCAGAAGATAACACAACAAAGAGATATGGGGGGCCAAGATGCCAATATGCAATATATGCAGAATAATATTTAGGGTAGGGCGACACCATACAATTAACGTCCTTAAGGAAGGAGTAACTATACACAATGTCCCAAGATGGCAATCCACTTCGAGGGGGATCGACCTCCAATATACCTCTACCAAGTAGAAGACTCAACTCATTGTAAGGATACTTGACCCTCTCATAATGATACTCACATGAGAGAACTTTAAATAGGATGGGTAACACCTAATTGCCAATGTAGGCCAACCCATTACCCAAACCATAATTAATTCCTATGTGAGCCCATATAACTAACTAAGGGGATGTGTGCCACATGTCAGCCATCTCCATCAACCCATATAGCATTATATAAATCATATCCCATGTGAACCCATACATATAACTAAGGGGATGTGTGCCACATGTCGGCATCTCCATCAACCCATATACATTATATTATTATATCCCAAGGTACATAGCATTTCCTCCCTCTTTGACATGTTTTATCCCCGAAACATAAGAAGAAGCCATATAATGAGTGTGCTTTAAATTATTGCTGCACTTTTCGCCATGCTTGATCATCCAACCACCCATATGAAATCCTAGGTGTGATGTTAGAATCTAAAAATCATATTTGTGCACTATTCCATTGGAGGGTGACCATAGTCATCTGATTCCATGCAAATCCATATGTGTTCATAAAAATAAGGATTCCATGTATAAATAATTATTACACATGTGATTCTATGTCATAAATTATTGTTCCATTGATCCCATCTATGTATAAACAAAATTATTACTCCTCCAATTCCCTGTATATCCATATAGATTGATAACCTTGTGTATCCTAGCATGTCTCCATGATTTTTTCCTCTCATGAAAATGATGTATGGTGTCTATATGGTGCAGTTCGTATATCTCAACCTTATCAACATTTTCCTCAACTTTCTTGTCTTCTTCCACCTTTGCATTTGTTACTTATTTTTTGATCTTGAGTAGATGAATGCATGTATTTCCTTCTTTTATGTTCATCATCCTCTTTATCTGAATCATCCTATTACCTTCTTCCCATCATTTAAAAATGAGAAGAACACATGTTTATTGAATTACTTTTTTCCATGCTAAATGTGATATCCTGTAATACCAAATTCTTTTCTTGTACCAAAGTATTTCATGAAACTTATCTTTTACATATTAAGGCCTTAATTGTTGGCCAATATCTCTAACCAAGGATATCCAAGAACAATATCCAAACCATCCATATCTAAAGCAAAAAAATCTGAATGCAAAACATATTTATCCATAGAGAGAAGTAAATCTTCAAAAACTTGAATATTTTTTACCATCCATCTTGAGATTTTAATATCCAGGTTTTCTTGTACATATAGATTTTGAGCCATACATCCATATTGATGAAGTTATATTAGAGACTAGGGTTTATGGAAACAATGTCATTTTTCAAAAACTTGAAATCTTGTGTGACTATGAAGCATTTATTCTTTACAAATTCGCAACCTAAAGATAAAATGAACTTCATCATCAACATCAATATTAAATTCTTGTTATTGAAGTTGTTCATCTGTGACTTATGAGAACTTCTTCTGATGAACACCACTTCCTGAAGGTGATCATTAGAATTCTTCTTATTGTTTCCCATCTGTAATGAAAACTTGTTCCAGTTCCTATAGACCAATTAGACTTTTCCTTTTCTAACTCAGAAAACTAAAATTTTTGTGTAGAGCACTAATCCATAATTTGAAGTAAAAAATCTGATGGTTTCAGAAAATTTATGCCTAAATTTGTTCCACCATTCTCTTAACATCAATCCTTTACTCCAAAAAGAAGTTACCATCCCCATGATCCACAAAACTATGGGTTTTGAGGAATAACATCAAGTTCAAATACAAAGAGGAACTTGTTTTTTTTTAACCCTTTCAGATAGGGATAATTTGGCTTATATCAGAAATTCATAGGGATGAAAAACCACCAACTATCTTTTTCGTGAGGTTTCTGTAACGAATGTAAGTAAATCATCCTAAAAAAATATCCTCAAATTGTGGACAATATATGCAAAATATCAAAACCAACATAGGTTACTGCATACATGTTTGAGTGTTTGAAAATTTATAGAATCCTTTAATTCTGAAAAAATTTTTTTATGATACATTTTGGAACCTTGGAGGGTTCATAAATTCTGGTACACATTTAGAAAGTGTATTTCAAAAAACTGGTGAATATAATAGTGATTTTGTAGCTAGGAAAACCATAGTCGTATCTTGAAAGTGCAGCATAACTTTTGGTCATTGTGACTATTATATAAATTTTATCATCTGGACTGGGATTTATAGAAACCATTTCTACACTACTAGTAAAATTTACTAAGGAAGAGAAAATTTCATGCAACGATTTACGAGAAGTCAAAGGGAATTTTAGGAACTCAAATAAAATAGGGTTTCAGCACTCCATTTTTGTTTTGTCCCCTGAAATTGGATGCTCTGATACCACTTCCATGTCCATGTTGCATGCATTAAGACTAAATTTGGAGTTATTTAAGTAAGATTGAAACAAAGAATATGGATCACCCAATATTCCCTGCAAGTAGAATAATTAATATTATGCAAGAATATAACTATAAGACTTAAGGTAAGGGCTATCACACCATACAATGTCCTACAAAAATAATCCACATGTCTCCCATTTTCATTTTATGGGATCATATGGCCTTGAAGCATCTGGTGAATAATATACCTCTACCAATGGATTACTCGAACCCATACATCCTATTTCAAGAATTTCGATTCTCAGTTGTGGTCAAACTATAATTAATCCTCTTCTAATGCAGATCACCAATCCATTTATCTTGAATAAACATAAGTGATTGATAGCTATTTCCATATTAGTATCTAACTAGTTCAAGACATGAAACTTATTCGAGTACAAAGTCCATCACTAGATAAGCTTCATGAATATTATATTCATGTCTCCAAAGTGGGTTTCCGCTAAGGCAATGTTTGCACAAAAAAGAAACTTCCATAAAATGGATCCTATATTATCATATCCCAAGGTACATAACATTTGTGTTGAGATTACCACTGAGACATGTAATGAAATTACTTGTATAATTTCAGATTATGAGCAGAAATATAACACCAAATAACACAATATTTCAGAATAATGATCTCAATATGCAATTAGAATAGCTTCGCCACTTTGAGGGGGAAACCTCCAAACCATATAATAAGACTCAAATGCTCAAATGATAATGAAATACTACCTACAATCCCCTATATATACTATTCATATGTTATGGCCATCACCAAGGCCGACCTATTAAGCATGAGAAAGTATAAATGATATAATAAAATGATATGGTAAGCCACAAGTCGGCTACTCATATCCTAATACAAGCAATAGGTTAAGGGCGTAGCATGCCCTTCCCCTTCAAACCAATGTTGTCCTCAACATTGAATAATCTCTGGATGTTGCTGCAGAAAACCTTCATCCTCCCAGGTGGCATCTTCTATGCTCAGATTCTTCCACTTGATCAGATATTCCTTAATGTCTCTCGTTCTCAGCATCTTAGTACATGTTTGCAGAATCTTCTCTGGCTCCAAAATGATTCTTCCTTCCTCGTCAAGTTCTAGTAACTCTATCTGGGCTTCAAATTTCTGTCCAATAACCTTCTTCGTGCATGAAACATGGAATACTAGGTGTATGTGTGAAGATGGAGGCAACTCTAGTTTATAAGCAACACTACCAATTTTCTATAGAACTTGATAAGGGCCAAAATATTTAGGAGAAATTTTGTTTTCCTTTTTATGTTGTTTAGATACATCTGCTTGTAAGGCTGGAGATGTACAAAAACCCAGTCACCAATTTCAAAATGTCTTTCACTACGGTGTTGATCTACTTGTTTCATCCTGTTTTGTGCTAATGCTAAATTCTCTTTCAAACTAGCCAAAACCTGTTGTTGATGTTGAATGTGTTCCTCAACATCTCTGACCTTAGTTTGCACCCTTAAGGAGGAAGTGATAGAAGGTGGATGGTAACCATATAATGCTAAAAATGGGGTCATTTGAGAAGAGGTATGAAAAGATGTGTTATACCACCATTCTGCCAAGTGGTAGCCATTTAATCCATCTTTCTTGTTTATCTGATACAAAACAACGTAAATACCCCTCTAAGCATTTTTTGACCACTTCTGTTTGCCCATCAGTTTGAGGATGATAAGATGAACTATGAGCTAGCTAATTACCCAAACATGATAATAATTCCGTCCAAAAAATACTTGTGAAAATAGGATCATGATCACTTACAATTATCTTTGGGGTTCCATGTAGCCTTTGAACTGTCTCCAAAAAAATTGTTGTGACTGTACTAGCTGCAAATGGATGTGATAGGGCACAAAAATGGGTATATTTTGTGAGCCTATCCACAATCACAAAAATAACATTCTTACCCTCTGAACAAGGCAATCCTGTGATGAAATCCATGGAGACCTCCTCCCATCTCTGGCTAGGAATCGGTAAGGGTTGCAACAGACCTGGTGTCTTAATTGTTTCCCCTTTGTTTTGTTGGCACACTAAACACTCTGATACAAAATTTTGTACATCCCCCTTGAGTCCTTCCCAAAATAATTCTTTTTTTTATTCTATGATATGTCTTCAAAAACCTAGAGTGTCCTCCAATAGGCGAGGCATGTAGCTCTGCAAGAATCTTATGCTTCAACTCAGAATATTTACTCAAGTATAACCTATCCTTGTACCATAGGGCATTACCTTTCCACTCAAATTTGTTAGATGTCATAGATCCTTGCTTGATATTCTGTATTAGAGATTGTGTATCCTTGGGTCATTGATCTCCATTCCAATCTTGCTTCATCCACCCAATCGGCCATCAACATGGACATTCCACATAGTAAGGCATCTGCAGATGTATCCCTTCTGGACAATGCATCAGCTACTAAATTTTCTTTACCTTTTTGTATATAATTTCAAAATCATAACCCAACATTTTTGTTACCCACTTTTTGTTGTTCCTTAGATGATAACCTTTGCTCCAAAAAGTATTTGAGACTATCATGATCAATTTTTACCTTGAAGTGTCTACCCATGAGATAGGGCCTCCATTGCTTTACCACATGAAGAATAGCCATCATTTCTTTCTCATAAGTCAGGTTTGAGCAGATCTTTTCCTTTGAATTGGCAACTCTCAAATGTAATTGGTCTTCCTTCTTGCATTATAACTTCTCCCAATCCTGATCCTAAAGCATCACATTCAACAATGAAGGTTTTTGAGAAGTTAGGAGTAGCCAAAACTGGGGTGTTGCACATGGCTTCCTTTAGTTACTCAAAGGATTTAGTGGCTATGTCACTCTAATGGAAGGCATCCTTCTTTAGCAATGCAGTGAGTGGGGTTGGTATTCTACCATATCCCCACACAAATCTTCTGTAGTACCCTGTTAGCCCTAGGAAACCCATGCATAGATTTTTGATATTTTTGGGCCTTGGCCATTCCACCATAGCTTTGATCTTCTGAGGATCAACTTTGACACCTTCATGGGATACAATATGACCCAAGTACTCTACCTCTTGTACACCAAAAGAACATTTAGATGGGCTTTGCATACAGATTATGTTTCTCCAAAACTTCCAACACTTTATTTACATGTTGCAAGTGTTCTTCCCATGTCTTAATATAAATCAATATGTCATCAAAGAAAACTAATACAAATTTCCTTAAAATGGCCTAAAAATAGTGTTCATCAAGCTTTGAAAGGTTGAGGGAGCATTTGTAAGACCAAAAGGCATTACCAAAAACTCATAATGGCCCTCATGAGTCCTGAAAGCCATTTTATGAACATCTTCCTCTCTTATTATAATTTGATGGTATGCCGATCGAAGATCTAATTTTGTGAAATAAACAGCACCATGCAATTCATCAAGTAAATCATCAATTACTGGAATAGGAAACTTATCTTTTATGGTGTACTTGTTGAGTTCTCAATAATCTGGACACATCCTCCATGTTTCATCCTTCTTATGTACCATAACCACTGGTGAAGAAATATACACTCTAACTATGCCTGATGATACCTGCCTTCAACAATTTCCTGTACCATTTTCTCGATCTCACTTTTATAGGAATATGTGTATCTGTATGGTCTAATGCTAGGTGTTTGGCTCCCTGGAATCAACTGAATGGCATGATCATGATCCCTAACTGGTGGTAGTCCCTTTGGAATTACATAAAAAACAGATGAGTGAGCATCAACAATCTTCTAAAGATCGGGTAGCATTGAAGACTCTATATTTTGTACTTCTATGGAAAATAACTTTGCTAAAAATCCATCTGATCCTTAATTGAGAACCTTCTGCATTTGATGAGAGCTAATAATCTGTGGAGACTTAGCTACCATCCCTTTCGATTGTATTGTCCTTCCATTTGAATGAAATCACATGAACAATTCTTGGAAATTCATCTCTATAGTACCTAAGGTTGTGAGCCATTCGACACCTAAAACAATATCTGGCCCTCCCATAGAAATAACAAACATAGGTGAGTCTAACATGTAGTCTCCCATGGAAAGCTTGATACTATGACACTTTCCTATGCACTTGACTGTCCCACTATTTGCAATCATAACTTGCATTTTTGGAGCTGGGTAAATAAAACAATTGAGGCGGGCAACTAACTTACTATTTATGAAGTTATGAGTAGTCCTCGAGTCAATCAACATAGTCACCTTCTTTATTTTGAGATAGCCAATAACCTTGAGTGTTTGAGGAGTACTAATACATGACAATGCATGGCAAGAAATTGTAGGTTAGTGGTCCTCTGTTTCATCTTCTACTGGTTTCTCAGCCTCTCCTAAGCTTCCTCGTAATACTATTTTTTTTAGAGCTTTCTGAAAATGTAAAGAAATCTGAAAAATTCTACAAATTTTGGTCTAGGGAGCATTTTTATCAAAAAACCTAAATTTGCAATAAATTTTGCAAAAGATATCAAAATACTCTGAAATTTTCAGATATTTTTACTTGGAATGATTCGCAACTCTGGTAAAAAAATCTCCCACAAATTCAATGTGGTTCATAAGATAGAGTGGAAACAAAAATGAGGATTTTTGCCCTAATTTTGGTCCGGATCGCAGCTCTAATACCACTTGTAATGAAATTATTTGTATAATTCATTCTCTTATGAGCAGCAATAGAACACTAAATAACATAATATTTCAGAATAATGATCTCAATATGCAATTAGAATAATCTTTGCCACTTCGAGGGGGCAACTTCCAAACCAATAAAATAAGACTCAAGTGCTCCAAATGATGATCAAATAATACCTACAATCCCCTATATATACTATTCATATGTTATGGCCATCACCAAGGCCAACTTACTAAGCATGGGAAAATATTAATGATATAATAAAATGATATGGTAAGCCACAAGTCGGCTACTCATATCCTAATACAAGCAATAGGTTAAGGGCGTAACACCATACCTCCTTGCAACCGATTTCTACCACTTGGCAAGAATCAAAACATTCACGCTTCTCACAACTTTAGACTTTTTCTAGATCCATAACCCTCCTCCTCTAATTGTTGATGTAACAAATACATGCTCTCGTGTGTTTAGGGTTTTTAACACTTTAGAATTCGGCCTCCAAAGTCTCTCATGAGCCAATTTGAAACACATGTCATGTATTGGTGACCCTTAGACACACCATAGAGCTCAATGTTTGCCTTAAATTTTACATCCTCTTCTCTAATAAATCTAATATATTTTAAACATCAAGTGCACGTGTTAGATGAAATCAAGCTTATAACACACCAAGTCTCTTCCAACTTTTGTCTTGGGTTAACCTGCACATTAAGAACACCAAAATATACCATGAAAGAACTTGTTGAAGGCATACACCAATAATTGGATAAAAATAAACCCCCTTAAATCATGAAAGCATTTAAACCATGAAACTAAACAAGAATTAAACCTTGAAGGTATAAGCAAGCTATATAAGTGTTTAATTTTTCCATTTTAGTGGGTTTAACCAAAATAAAAATTCAAATAATTTTAACCATGTCAATGAGATTCGAAACTTGGTTTAATCACTCATTAATAAAAGGGGGCTCCTTTTTATCTTTTGAAAGGGAATGGGGTGTGTTGGTCTCAACAAATACTAACAATTATCACATATATAAATATCTAATTTATTATACAAGTACAAGATAATATCTACTCAGTATCTACATCTAAAGTGTCTCCTTCATCCTCAGAAGGTGGAGGACAAGGTATAATAATTTGAGAAGATTAAGGAATATTTTGACATAGTTGTTGGAAGAATATCTTGTATTTAATGGTTGAGTGATTGTTTGAGAGAATATTAGGAATCTATACATGTAATGTATAAGATCCATATATTCCTAGGCATAAAAAGGAACAATTGTAAAAATTAGTGTGGTTGTCAGCTCTATATAAATATACCAAACAAACCTAAAAAATGATAGAAAAACACTTAAAAAGTATTATAGTTTCATTATATTCGTGTATGGACTACTGAAGTACTATTATAGTGTTTTGTTCACATGTTATCGTATTATTGCTTTGGGTTTAAGTTAATGAAATAGAAAATATTATTTTTATTGGGGATTTTACTTCTAGAATTTTCCCACATTAAGCTCATGCACATTTATCTCATTTGACGCCTTTTTGTGTTGTTCAAATGTATAGTTTCAATTACTTCTCTCATTTCACTTTGTAGATGTACGAGATTCATGGTTTTACGATTTTTTCTCCATCATGTTTGTTCACGAGCATTCTATTAATACCAATGATCTCATTTACTATACGACATGTGAGTATTTCTCTTATTCATATAATGATTCACCTATTTCTCTTATTCATCATTCTCAGAATGTGAATTTTTCATATATCAATGCAAGACCTTCCTATGAGAATCCCCTTATTGGAATAATAGGATGACACCATTATACTACATCACGCAACCTAAAAATGCAACACATTCTTGTGTTCAATGTGATTCTTGAGGGAACCATAGTTAGCTTTCCCCACATAGTATTTAATGTTTATGGATCTAAGCCATTTATGTCTTAAGATCAATATTGTTTAGTGTGTGTAATTATTGAAAAATGCAAAACATTCACAATATTCCAATAGTCCAAAAACATTAAAATATTCCAAAAATCCAAAACCAGGACATGCCTGTGAATTGCTTTATAATGACATAGATTTTATATTGTTATTGTTCAATTTTAACACTTGACAAATCTTTCCTCCTTATCCACTTTCACTTATATATTGTACATGAGTTTGTTACAAGATATATGAGCTATACATTGCAATGGAAACACACATAATTCACGACCTCTCATTGGTCATATTTCCAAGGGCACCCTCTTTAACTCTTAGGGGCATGCCTACACTAAGAACACATAAAATTGAATATTTATCGAGTATTATGTTTTAAACTCATATCCACTGACAATACAAGATCTACTTACATGTGGTATGTCGATTTACTAAGTATTGGCATTATTTAGATATATCTATTGACATTGCTTACTCTGGGAGAATTTATTTACTTGTGACAACCTATCTCTAGTACATGATTTATTTATATTTTGCATTTCTGTCATGATTTTTCTCATAGTTGCTTAAGAAAAATAAAGTGTAATTTAAAAATAGTACATGTTAGTTATTCTTTATGTTAGTACATGATATTTTGACATAGTTATTATGACGTTATCAACACTTTATAGACTTATTATTCTACGCACTTGCTTTAATAGTTATTCATAAGCTAGATACAAAGCATACATGCTACACATTGTTATGGTTACATTCATGTCTTGTAAATCTTGAGTCATATACTGAGAGTTTTTTTTTCAAATTGAGAGAATTCCTTCATTGGGGGAATTTTCACACAAAGTTGTTCATGTGATAGTTTTCTTGGCTCTAGCCCCATTTAGCAATACAGAACCACCTATATGGTGACTTATGTTAGCTTATACTAGTTATGATATGTGTATTGTTGTGGATATGATATTGTCTATTTAGCTGATAATGACACGACTTGTGTATATATATTGGCATTGCTTGCTCCATGATACCATTTTATTGATTATGATTGATTTTCTATTATGTGATGATTGATTCCACCATGTTTAACATATTCTATGTGGTTGTTATGGCATTCTTATTGATTTTCTATATTGTGATGATTGATTCTATACTGTTTGATTATTCTATGTTTTTGGTGTGTATGACAACATGTCATATCATGTGTCAAATTGAAACCATTGGAATCATTCCACCAGTCCATTCATTTTTTCTGATCATCTGACTTAGCCGATGGAAACACCAAATATGATTAAATCTTGCGAAGAGTGTCTCTCTTTGATCAAATGCACGAACATATGTTAGATGTCATATATGAACAATTGAAACCCACTTTGAGCATGCACGCCACCTTCTTTATATGAGAAGGAGATTCAATAAATGAAATGTTTTTCATTATCCGGGGACACTTGGACAATTATACGACAAATGGAAGGAAAACTAGTTTCTTTAACTCAATGATCACCAACTCGAGAGAATTTATGGTGATTCAACTACAAAGCAATCTTGGAGATCATGCTAAGAAAGATACAAAAGTTATCACATGATATTACAAGTCTAAACCAAGGAAATCGTTCAAAAAGCTACAAAAGTTATCACAATCTCAAGGACATCATTCACAAGTTAATTGATCCAACTTAGGTGGTGACAAGGTTGAGTATTGATATAGAAACATTGGTAACATAATGTAGAGATATTACAGATATAATTGGTGAAACAATCATACTTGAGGAAGATATAAATAAAGCATTTTACAATTTTCGTATCATCCCTGTTGAATTATTTATATATGGAATCATCATGGAAATGGCGTGTAAAACAAGTTCATATATAGGAAATTCATGAGAACTATTTGACAATTTTTTTTGATAAAGCTCTAGATCTATTTCATAAAGATGAATGAGGTTTTAATATTCCCTTGCTTATAATTAAGAGGAGACGAAGTTATTTTGGTTTAGAACCACATAATAAAATTCATCGGCTCATCGGCCTTTTGATGGAACTAAGGAACAATTCTAAATTTCCTTCCCATCTTTGAAAACCCAACGAGATAAAGTAAGAATTCAAAGTTGAATGAAATAAATAAATCCACCCAATACTATTAAAGAAAACTTTGAGAATACAACAGTTCACGATGTGAAAATTGAATACACAAGCAAAGGGTTAGTACTAAAGAATATCTTATGACCATTCAAAAATTCAGGAATATGACAGATAAATAGGATCACATCCCAAAAGACATCACGCCTCATATGATCCAATGGTATAAACTCTTTGTAGCTAATGAGAAGTGTGCATGCGAAATGTGTTAGTGAAATAATTGGTCACGACGCTAAGACCCTCCTTCTTGGGTATGGGAAGTCTCTGATTATTGAATGTAAACTAACTAAAACTATGGGGTGGCTATTAGGTCGGGGATCACACATGAATATTCCACTAAACATGTGGTAAAGTAATTGTACATAGTACAAGGGGGGAATTTCTTGTGAAGAGAGGTATAGGGGAGTAGGAGAAATAAGGAGTAAGGGTTAATGTTGTGAGTAGGAAGTATCAAATTATCACCAATAATAACCACAATAGGTCCACATTCATTTAGAAGAACACAACAATGCAATCAATCAACAAGACTAACAAACTAGAGACACAAATTTATACAGATTCATTACTCAAGGACACAAAGTTCCTTCTTAGTTATACAAGATCACCATGCTTGCAAAGTTGGAGAGTTGAGAGGCTAAAGAAACATAGACAAAAACATAAAGGAAATGTATCTTTTACTACTCTATGTAGTAGTGGTACAAATCTCAACAACATACAATAATAAAAAATTGCCAACCCCTTTGAATGGAGAAGCCATTCCACTTTATAGCATTACAATTGTCTTTTCATCTCCCTCCACATGAATTTTCACCTTTCTGCATCACGTGTGACCTTCTATATTCCTAGCAAATGAAAGTGATTCTTTTTCTCGTTGGTGAAAAATGACTCTTATAATGGAGAGAGAGAGAGAGAGAGAGAGAGAGAGAGAGAGAGATGAAACCTCTGCAAATGAATAACTTTCTATCTTGAAGCACTATGATCACGATCTCCTTCTTTGAGATATGGAAACATTCTAGGGCATCAAATAAGCGTTCAGAAACATTGTTAAGATATTTGCATTGTGATTGGAACATGGTAATCTTTTCGGAGTGTAAGGTAGGAGTTAGGATATGAGGATCACTTTCTTACTCCTCTATGCCTTCACAATTTACCTTCGTGACCAAAATCAACTCCTAGATGCCTAAACCTTTTCATGTTTGTTTGTCACTCACTGAAATAGGTCTTTATCTTGCAAGAAGAAGGATTGCTCCCTGAATGAAGTTCTTGACCTATGGCCATCCATTGAATTGAAATGAGGTGATTGCATATATCCGTCCTTTATGGTGTGAACACATTACAAGGTGTTGAATGATTGTTTAAGAGCACTACTGAGTGAATTGCATCATGTGAAACTGAGATGATTGATTTTATGAAAATGGTGGTCCTGGGTACCTCAGTAGCTTGAATAGTTCATCTTGACTTGTTCCTCAAAGAGATATGAATACAATGGTAGAGTCAGGATTTTGATCCTCACCACATTCTTTGAGCTTCATATTTCAATTTTTTGAAAAAGATGTCACTACAGTGGAAACACACTTAAGATATCCCCACAACATTTTACTCAATTACTCCTCATGGAAACATGTTTCTTCCTCCATATATAAGGATTGACAGCTGAATGAAGCTTGAAGGAATGTATGAGAATGGGTTCCGTGCTCTTGACCTCCAAACTGCATTGAAACACTACAAATGCAACCTCCTTGACTTGTAATATGTGACAAGGATATTTTTAGTGGTGAATATTCCATTTTTGGAAAATTTGAAAAGGTGGATTTTTTAGAGTAGGTCAGTGTACTATTTGCCTACCATTTAAAACTAATCCTAAATAAACCTAGGTAATTCACCTAGTAGTATGATAGTAACTTACTAAGGTACATCCGAATTACTTGTAAATTACAAGCAGACAAAGTGTGGATCAAAGTCTCAGACTGGTTGTTTTAGACTTGCAATAGGAAAGTGCCACTGACGCGTGAGAAGGAAGATTTTCATTTCCAGACAAGCGACAATATAGTGTTGCTGACGCGTGACAAGAGAAGGTGTTGACGCGTGACCAGAGGGTTGTTGACGCGTGACTAGGGGGTTATTGACACGCGACCAGAGAGTTATTGACGCACGATCAAAGGGTTGTTGATGTGTGACTAGAGGGTTGTTGACGCGCGGTCAGAGGGTTGTTGATGCGCGACCAAAGAATTGTTGAGGCGTGACCAAAGGGTTGTTGACATGTGAGCAGAGGGTTGTTGACGTGCGACCAGAGTGTTGTTGACATGCGACCAGGGGGTTGTAGATGATCGAAAAAATGAAGCATTTTTTTGGTGTCGTGCGAAAACAAACCTTGTTGTCACCCAACACCAAAAAAACGTTGAGTTCTCCCCTTAAGAAAATAACAGGTGAAAATTTGAATCTAAAATCCTGGAAAATTCTCCTTTTGACGAAAGTGGTTCGATGTATATTCGCTGAGGATTTTTCACCTCCAATTTACTAGAGGCTTCTTAAAATGAACCCTGATATGTGAGTACATTACAAAGAATTGGTTAAGTGTTTAAAAACACTTTCATGAGATGTGCATTGTTTGTGAGCTTGAGATGACTGCCAACATCACTCATGTTGATCTTATCTTATCATGCTCATGATGACCATTTCCTTCATTGCTTAAATTACAATGAAGTTCTTGATGTTTCAAATCCTTCACACACCTCATGATGATCTTGATTTCACCTATTTTATAGGTGATTGTCTTTCACACACATTGATTAACTCTGGTTTGTTACTCATCATAGTGTGACTCATATGATGTCCCTTACCTTTGGAGAGAGATCTAGTGACAAAGATGTCTCCTTTATGATGGAAACATAGTATTCATAGAAATCCTTTTTCTTATCTAGACCTCATAGGTATCATCCTCCAATAGAAGGATTTATCTAGGAATGAAACTATGTGCCTCCAACCTCCTATCGAGCAAAAACAATGTGATCACAGGGTAAGTGCATGGTAATGGGGGACCAAAAGGGGGTAAAAAAGGGACACCTTTTTCTCGAAATCAACAAAACCTGAACTTCATTTAATAATTCGGCATGCATATGCTCAAAATTTGACAAAGTGATAAGAATGAGTACAGTAGATCTCAGAATCTAGTTTCTAAACTATTTTTTTTAAATGGTGGAGATTAAGAGGGTCAAATGTGGTGCGCACACAAAGTATGTCTATTTTTGTGTCAAAAAGATAAGAACCTATTGTGTGTGCGCCCCCTATTTTTTGAGTTATATAATTTATTTTTAAAATCCCTTTAGTAGAAAGTTAGATAAAACCATGTACAAGGTCCCACCAATTTTTAATAATTTTTGGATGAATATATAATTTTTTTATTAATTTTCAAAGTGCACAAATCCTGAAAATGAAAAATTTGTGTGTACACCCCTGTAAATTTGAGAAAAAAGTCATTTTTTTTTGTAGTTTTTCGAGTGTGTGGCGGGTAAAAAACAAAATTGTTGTCGCCCAACACCAAAAAAACGTTGAGTTTTCCCTTTAAGAAAATAACAGGCGAAAATTTGAATCTAAAATCCTGGAAAATTCACCTTTCGACGAAAGTGGTTCGATGTATATTCGCTGAGGATTTTCCATCTCCAATTTACTAGAGGCTTCTTAAAATGAACCCTGATATGTGAGTACATTACAAAGAATTGGTTAAGTGTTTAAAAACACTTTCATGAGATGTGCATTGTTTGTGAGCTTCATATGACTGCCAACATCACTCATGTTGATCTTATCTTATCATGCTCATGATGACCATTTCCTTAATTGCTTAAATTACAATGAAGTTTGTGATGTTTCAAATCCTTCACACACCTCATGATGATCTTGATTTCACCTATTGTATAGGTGATTGTCTTACACACACATTGATTAACTCTGATTTGTTACTCATCATAATGTGACTCATATGATGTCCCTTACCTTTGGAGAGAGATCTAGTGACAGGCCAGATGTCTCCTTTATGATGGAAACATAGTATTCATAGAAATCCTTTTTCTTATCTAGACCTCATAGGTATCATCCTCCAAATAGAAGGATTTATCTAGGAATGAAAGTATGTGCCTCCAACCTGGAGCTATCGAGCAAAAAATAATGTGATCACAGGGTAAGTGCATGGCAATGGGGGGCCAAAAGGAGGTAAAAAAGGGACACCTTTTTCTTGAAATCAACAAAACCTGAACTTCATTTAATAATTCGGCATGCATATGCTCAAAATTCATGACAAAGTGATAAGAATGAGTACAGTAGATCCATAATCTAGTTTCCAAACTACTATTTTTAAAAAATGGTGGAGATTAAGAGGGTCAAATGTGGTGTGCACACAAAGTATGTCTATTTTTGTGTCCAAAAGATAAGAACCTATTATGTGTGCGCCCACTATTTTTTGAGTAATATAATTTATTTTTAAAATCTCTTTAGTAGAAAGTTAGATAAAACCATGTACAAGGTCCCACCAATTTTTAATAATATTTGGATGAATATATAATTTTTTATTAATTTTCAAAGTGCACGAATCCTGAAAATGAAAAGGATTTTGTGTAGACCCCTGTAAATTTGAGAAAAAATTCAATTTTTTTTGTTTTTTAGTGTGTGTAAAAAACAAACCTTGTTGCCGCCCAACACCAAAAAAACGTTAAGTTTTCCCCTTCAGAAAATAACAGGCTGAAAATTTGAATCTAAAATCATTGGACAAAGGATTACCAAACTTTCGAAAAAGTAGTTCGATGTATATTCGCTGAGGATTTTCATCTCCAATTTACTAGAGGCTTCTTAAAATGAACCCTGATATGTGAGCACATTACAAAGAATTGGTTAAGTGTTTAAAAACACTTTCATGAGATGTGATTGTTTGTGAGCTTGAGATGATTGCCAACATCACTCATGTTGATGTTATCTTATCATGAATTTGATGACCATTTCCTTCATTGCTTAAATTACAATGAAGTTCTTGATGATTTCAAATCCTTCACACACCTCATGATGATCTTGATTTCACCTATTTTATAGGTGATTGTCTTTCACACACATTGATTAACTCTGATTTGTTACTCATCATAGTTGACTCATATGATGTCCCTTACCTTTGGAGAGAGATCTAGTGAAAAGATGTCTCCTTTATTGGAAACATAGTATTCATAGAAATCCTTTTTCATCTAGACCTCTATAGGTATCATCCTCCAAATAGAAGGATTTATCTAGGAATGAAACTATGTGCCTTCAACCTCCTATCGAGCAAAAACAATGTGATCACAGGGTAAGTGCATGGTAATGGGGGACCAAAAGGGGGTACAAAAGGGACACCTATTTTCTTGAAATCAACCAAAATCTTGAACTTCATCTAATAATTCGGCATGCATATGCTCAAAATTTGACAAAGTGATAAGAATAAGTACAGTAGATCTCAGAATCTAGTTTCTAAACTACTTTTTTTTTCAAAATGGTGGAGATTAAGAGGGTCAAATGTGGTGTGCACACAAAGTATGTCTATTTTTGTGTCAAAAGATAAAGAACCTATTGTGTGTGCGCCCCACCCCCCCATTTTTTGAGTAATATAATTTTTTTTTTTAAATTCCCTTTAGTAGAAAGTTAGATAAAACCATGTAAAAGGTCCCACTAATTTTTTAGAATTTTTGAATAAATAGATAATTTTCTATTGATTTTCAAATTGTACACATCTTGAAAAATAAAAATTTGTGTGTACACCCCCATAACTTTGAGGAAAAAAGTCAGTTTTTTGGTTTTTTATTCTGTGTAGAATGGAGTTTCGAAGAGAGGTCGTTTTTTTTTTTTTTTTTTTTTAAATTTGGATGAAAAAATCATAAATTGTGTACAAAAACGTATGCATACGTTTTGACAAGAAAAGAAGGCACTAGTAAAAGAAATTAAGGATGAAAGCCTTAAACTAATCAGATTTTAGAAAGAAGCATATCGTCACCAAGGTAAAACTGAAGCTTGACATCGTAGTATAATTTTTTTTGGAATATTATTTTATAACACATAAATATCGGGGTGTACACGTGAGATTTTGATGTTTTCTTGTTAAAACATGAATTATTCATGGATTGCACAGTCCAAGGCCTTAGGGTGGGATATCCAAGGAAAATCCAAGCCTATGGATTGGGATTCTCAAACCCATAAAAGATGAAACACGAGTGCACGTTATAATGCTGTGAGCACGAGTCCCTATTTGTTATGTGGTATATGTGCTTATGGGAGGGATATATTTACTAAAATAAATGGTTATTAAGTTTTTCTTTTATTAATTATACTTTATTAAAGAAAAAATTATACTTTAAATTTATTTTAGTAAATATAAGAAGTTAGGGTCACTCTGCACCTTATGGAACTAGTCTCACAACTCCATCTATCACGTTTAGAAGATAGTTTTTCATATTCTAATCTGGTCAGTACATAGGTATTTTCAGGATTTCAACATTCAACCTAAAGCTTTTAGGGTTTAAATTATACAATCGATATCTATTTTGTGAAAGAATATAGTCATTGTTTAGATTTTTGGGGCCTTTTGGATTGTTTATTGACATTTGTAGGAGTGTTAAATGTGTCAAAATTAAAATTTACAAACCTCACAACTCTCAAAGGTAGTGACAACTGATCGAATATATGGACTCATGAATTTTCCCATGAGCATGGAGTTGAATCCATAATTTTGTCTTATAATATGGTACAATCATACTATAGATGAGTACCTACTTTACAAGCTTAGGGAATGCATCTTTCACTTCATGTCAATGGTGCATCCTTCCTCTGGCCAACCTACCTTAGTACCACTCTCAACCTGGATCAAAAGAAATTATTAACAAGGTTTTTTAAAGTTTGTTTCAATGTGCAAGGATGATTGGATATGATGATTGATGAGTTTAGTGTGACTTGATGGAAGATAACTTCCTCCAGAGGCCTAAAAAGGCCATTATGAGCTAATCAAACACCCTCTAGGAGAGTTCAAGAAATATATTAAGAATCTGGAGGTGATGTCAAGATATTTTGGAAGTGTTGGAGGTTTAATTTAGGAATTTTTTAGGGCTTAGGGTTTAGGGCTAAGGTTTTAGGTCTCAGGGTTTAGGGTTTAAGGTTTAGGGTTTAGGGTTCAAGGTTTAGGCTCAAGGTTTAGGTTTTAGGGGGTTAGGGTTTAGGTCTCAGGGTTTAGGGTTTAGGGCTCAGGGTTTAGAGTTTAGGGTTTAGGGTTTAGGTTGAGGGTTTAGGGGTTTAGGGTTACAGGGATTTAGGGTTTAGGGTTTACAGTTTAGGGCTTAATGGTTTAAGGTTTAGGTTTAGAGGTTTAGGAGGGGGTTTAGGGTTTAGGGTTTAGGGTTTAGGGCTCAGGGTTTAAGGTTTAGGGTTTAGGGTTTAGGGTTTAGGGTTTAGGGTTTAGGGCTTAGGGTTTAAGGGTTATGGGTTTAGGGTTTAGGGTTTATGGTTTAGGGTTTAGGGTTTAAGGCTCAAGGTTTAGGGTTTAGGGTTTAGGGGTTAGGGTTTAGGGCTCAGGGTTTAGGGTTTATGGCTTAGGGTTTAGGGTTTAGGGTTTAGGGTTTAGGGTTTAGGGTTTATGGCTTAGGATTTAGGGTTTAGGGTTTAGGGTTTAGGGTTTTAGGGATCAGGGTTTGTAGGTTTAGGGTTTAGGTTTAGGGTCAGGATTTAGGGTTTATGGGTTTAGGGTTTAAGGCTTATGGTTTAGGGTTTATGGCTCAAGGTTTAGGGTTTAGGGCTAAGGGTTTAGGGTTTAGGGTTTAGGGTTTAGGGCTTATTGTTTAGGGTTTAGGGCTCAAGGTTTAGGGTTTAGGGTTTAGGTTTAAGGTTTAGGGTTTTAGGGCTCATGGTTTAGGTTTTAGGGTTTAGGGCTTAGAGTTTAGGGTTTAGGGTTCAGTAGTAAAAATAGTTTAGGGTTTATGGATTTAGGGTTTAGACTTTAGGGTTTAGGGTTTAGGGTTTAGGGTTTAAGGTTTAGGGTCATATTTTAGGGTTTAGGGTTCATAGGGTTTAAGGTTTAGGATTTAGGGTTTAGGTTTAAGGGGTTTATGGTTTAGGGTTTAAGGTTTAGGTTTTAAGGATTATGGTTTAGGGTTTAGGGTTTAGGTTTAGGGTTTAGGGCTCAGGGTTTAGGTTTATAGTTTCAGGTTTAGGGTTTAGGGTTATGGTTGATGGTTTAGGGTTTAGGGTTTAGGTTTTAGGATTTACAATCTTTAGGGTTTAGTTGTTTAGGTTTATGGTTCCAAGGTCATAATAAATATGGTTTAAGGTTTAGGGTTTATGGTTTAAAGAGTTTAGGGAGTTTAGGGAAATGGTTTAGGGTTTAGGGTTTAGGGTTCAAGGTTTAGGGTTTAGGGTTTAGGGTTTAGGGTTTAGGGTTTAGGGTTTGGTTTTAGGGTTTAGGGTTTAGGGTTTAGGGTTTAGGGCTCAAGGTTTAGGGTTTAGTTTAGGGCTTAAGGTTTAGGGTTTAGGGTTTATGGTTTAGGGTTTAGGGTTTAGGGTTTATTTAGGTTTAGGGCTAGGGTTTAGGGTTTAGGGTTTAGGTTTAGGGTTAAGGTTTAGGGTTTAGGGTTTAGGGTTTAGGGTTTAGGGTTTTAGGGTTTAGGGTTTAGGGTTTAGGGTTCAAGGTTTAAGGGTTTAGGGTTTAGGGTTTAGGGTTCAGGGTTTAGGGTTTAGGGTTCATTGTTTAGGTTTTATTATTTAGGGTTTAGATTTTAGGGTTTAGAGTTTAGGGTTTAGGGTTTGGGGTTTAGGGTCATGGTTTAGGGCTTAGGGTTTAGGGCTTAGGTTTAGGGTTTAGGGTTTAGGGTTTAGGGTTTAGGGTTTAGGGTTTTAGGGTTTAGGGTTTAGGGTTCAAGGTGGTAAAAATAGGGTTTAGGATTTAGGGTTTAGGTTTTTGGGTTCAAGGTTTAGGATTTAGGTTTTAGGCCTTAGGTTTAGGGCTTAAGGATTAGGGTTTAGAAGCTCAAATTGGTAGATATGGGTTTAAGGTTTCTGGTTTAGGAGATTCAAAGGAAAATTGGATTATGACTACGTGCATTTTGAGGTGTGAGTGACAAGGATTCAGGTGTTTAAGTACAAACCTAGACCTTTATTTTCAATTTAATGAAGTGGTTTTATCCTTGGGTTCAAACCTAATATGAACTTAGAAACTCTTAATGGGTACTCTAATTCCCTAAATTTTTTAAATATGTGTTTAAAGTTGAAGATACAATCAACATTACCCAGGCATGGCTAGAAAGTGGGAAGGCCAGTCTAAGAGAGTGGATAAGTGAATTAAATTTAGCTAATAAAAGGTTATGTTAAACAAACTTGTCATACCTCATATATGAGTTTGAGAAGGGTTGGAGATGCCTTTTAGCTTGCATGAAGAGTTTGCAGAGCTTAGAAACTTAGAAGTGACCAGTGAACCTTGCTCTTGTGCAATGCAAGGTTTAATTTTGGTAAGGGTTTAAGTGAGAGTTTTGGATGAATTTTGAGAAACTATGATTCAGTGAAATAGGTGTTTAGTTGTGAGAAAATGATGGAATGATAAGACTATCTGGAAAAAGAGGAATAGATTCAAGGTGCCTAAATTTGAAGCTTCTTAGTTGAGGAAACAAAGCCAATTGAACTAGTTGGAAGAGTTGGACCAAAATAGATACTAGAGGAAATTCTTGGGATAATAACACTGAGAGAATGATGAAGCCTTGATGAAGACCTCATGAAATGTGTTAGATTGCACTGCATCACCTCATGATGTTTTAGATCCTTCACAGACCTCATGATGACCATTCCCTTGATTATTTGAATCGATAAAAACTTACATATGTGTTTTGATTTATTATGTGTTATAAGGAATTGCATGAGTCCATATATTTGAGCAATTGTTGCTACCTTTAGGAGTTGTGAGATTTATAAAATATAGTTTTGACACATCTAAAACTCCTACAAATGTCAATAACCAATCAAGAAGACCCCAAAACCTAAACAATGACTATATTCTTTCACAAAATAGATATCGATTGTATAATTTAAACCCTAAAAGCTTTAGGTTGAATGCTGAATCCTGAAAAATACCTATGTACTGACTAGATTAGAATCTGAAAAACTATCTTCTAAACTGTGACAGATGGAGCTGTGAGACTAGTTCCATAAGGTGCAGAGTGACCCTAACTTCTTATATTTACTAAAATAAATTTAAAGTATAAGAAATAATAAAGTATAAAGTTAATAAAAGAAAAACTTATCCTTCCCTCCCATATTGGTGCATATATACCCTTCTATATGACTAACTAAATATATCCCTCCTACATAAGCATATATACCACATAGTAATCAGGAACACGAGCGCGTTCTATAACGCGCTCACACTTGGTACATTAGGATAAATGAGTATATTTTTCGTAATCAATTCTATAATTCTTAATGTGCCGCAATATATGCCTCAAAAAGTAAGCACTGGAGATTGCACTTACCACACAGTATCTTTATTTGATGACCTATAGTCACATTACATCTCATTTAAGTGAGTGTTTGATGCCACCAAGAAATGATCCAATCAACAATTTGATTTACTTCAAATAGTTCCCTATTATATCTCCCTAAACCATGACAAATAGTAGATAATTTTGAGATTTTCTTTCCAATGGTACCAAGAACCATGGAAACAAAGATATATGCTAGAGATATCGCTTGTCAAACATGGACTTGAATAGGGTCAACTGGCCATTATAGATCCAGTGACACGTGGAAAAAATGAAGTTTGGGAAAAATGAAAAAAATTGGTTTTACGACGCCAGTCTTTGACACTCATGATTAAATCAGTGGGCCCCACTATTTTCTAGCTAGAGGCCCTCAGCCAAGGTCAACACACTCTTTTTGCATGGAGGGGTGTCTTTGCACCTTTTCTTCACTATGACATTGCCACAATTTTCATTATATGCCTTGCACTCATTGTAATTACCTATGATCAATGTGGTTTAATAGTGCATGACATTGCATTATGGTTGTATTTTACTGAGAACATGTGAGCTAAATCTCGGTGAGTCAACATCTGATTTCCATTCGAAGATATTGATCTCGACTTTATCTTAAGGACAACCGAACATAGCTTGGCATATTACAAAACATCCAATATGCTCAAACATATGGTGAGCCAAATACTCCATCCACTATGTGCACATATTTATCCTCCCCCACACATCCCAAGCCTCCTACGTGGCCCCAACATGGCCCATTTCCTAATGGCATGTTCAACTCGGCCATCATCCAAATCAAATCACTGCAAACCACCGACACAATACACCTGGGTGGAAAAACAATATGGTGGGCATATTCAGAACATGGCCGACCACATATTAAATAAGTGGTTGGAGCCTATTAAAGTCTTTCTAACCCACAAGCCCATCAATATGGGACTTTTCCCAAATGGAAATAAAAGTGGAGGGTGGTTAAGGGGTATCAAACCCTCAACCCACCGCTTCCAATTATGCCTAACCATTACACCATAATGAACTCGGTGAGTAGTTAAATGAGCTTTCACAATTTAAAGAAGCATTTCAGTAGGTCTGGGTACAATGGTAGTTTAGACCTATTTGCAGAAATCCTCAATTTTGAAGCCTTTGAAGGTAAAACCAAACTTTGGAGTAAAAATGGAGATTGTTCTAAATTCATAGATGCTCCTTCTGGTATTTTTATTTTTCCTTGAAGCATTTTATTTTTCTATTGTAGGGTTTTTTTGGAAAGTTCAAAGGAGAACCTTGTGAGAAGTACTTTAGAAGGTGATGGATTTGGGGACGAATTTATGAGAAATTGTCGAGGTCTTCATATCTGGTATGATCTTTTGAAGGTCATTTGATCTATTTCATTTTGGAAGGGTAAATTGTACTTAAATGATTTTATAATAGATCGATTCAAATTTTTGTGAACCCAGAGATGTAGCCCAACTTGGTGAACTCCATTAACAAATTTTGTGTCATTTTTATTGCTGATTTAGATTCTGATTTCTGATTTATTTCTGAAACTTAATCAGTCATTTTAATCAGAATTTACATATTAAAAATCAGTAACAACATTTTTGTAAAATTGGTAAAATGAAATCTTTAATGGTTCAGTGGCTTTGATCAAACAGTGATTTTAAAATCAGTTTTTGAAAACACATTGAATCATATTTGGGTCATTTTTTTGGTCAAATTCAGTTGATAAAAAATTGGGGAATAATAAATTTAAGTATCTAGGGTAAACATTGTTTTAAGTAGAAAGTGTTTTATGCTATGTTTATGGATCATTTTGGTATCAAAGTTGGTTGATTTTGTGGTTACTTCAATTATATTTGTATACCAATTTTGATTTGCTAATCCCATCAATGCAGAATATTTGGCCTGATCTTCTTCCTTGGTAGTTTTGTAGTATTTTGGGGAATCAGTTGGTTTGTAGGTAATCATGGGAAAAACATTAAAGAGGGAGAGACTAGAAGGGCTTGATACAATCAATAGATAAGTTCAGGAAGAAAATGCGTACCTATAATTCAATCTCTATTCCCTCAAAGAGAAAGTTGATCAGTTGAAAACAAAGCTAGCATCAAAGGATAAACTCTTGATTAGTTTGCAGTGTGGTGATAAGAATAAGAAATTGCACTCTACTTATACTACATATGAAAAGACCATGATAGAATGCATTGTAAGTTTCTCACCACATAAATCTTCTTCTTCCTCCCATTCGGTTTCAAATTTAGGTAATGATTTCTTTGGTTTGTTTGAAAATCATACTAGAGGCATTGGATCCAAATTGTTATTTAAGATGGGTTTTGATGGAAGAGGTCTTGGAAAAGATAGTCAAGGAATTGCTAACCCAATACAGGTTGAGGATCATCCTCATTTTGTCAGGTTTGGGTTTTACTAGTGTGGGAAAGGATATTGGAGAATGCTCCAAGCATGCTGACGGGAGACAAGCTTCTGAAAGTCAAGAGAATACCCCACTAGTCCTACAAGTAGATTTAGTGTAGGAATCATATGTTTCTTCATCATAGGATGAATTTGGTAAAAAATTATAGAGATGAGGTAATGAGATACCACGTCCTCTTTCTTACGAACCTTTTCATTCTAAGAAGAAATTTTGTAAAACTTCTAATCCACTCTTTCAGTTTGAAAAGTTTGGATTTGATATTTAGAAAATGATGGATGCTTTTCCTTGTATGTTTTATGCGATGCATAACCATTATGTTGCCAGATGTTGGAAGAGAAGGACTTTGTTGAAGAAGTTGTTGCCATTCGTTAAGAACTGGGAAAATGAAAAGACCAATCTCGTCATTCAGGAGCAATAGATGGCAAGAAGAATTCCTCTGTTGCTAGGAATTTATGTGCCCCTTGTCATGACAATGGACATCGGGTGAATATTTGTCAAAAACTTCATCCATCTCGCCATCCATGTAGTGGAAAGCCAAAGATGGAGTATAGACCTGTTTCAAAGGTAAATGAAGTTTCAAATCCACCATCAGTTGATGTTACAACCCTGGATAAAGTGATACCTGTAGATGAAAATCTGTTGGCATGGGTTGGTAAACAATTTTTCAACTTTATATTACATAGCTCTTGATTGTTTATAGCATGCAATTAATTCAGGGCTTGTGTTATGGGATTCTGGTTGTTTGTTGCATGGAATTGTTTCCCATTTGTGTATAGATTTGAATGGTTTTGGAGTTCAAATTTTGTGAGAAAAGCTGGGGGACATGTTTACCATACTCAATGGGTTTTCTTACTTTGGAAAATTTGATTAATACTCCATTTACATCTCCTTATTTCAGCTTTGAGTTTCTGGTACAGTTGGGTACAACTCATGTTTCATCTTGGGAGATTTCTAACAGTAGTATGCAGGTTCAGTGGGCATGGTTGAAATGTCTATTTTTGGAAACTTGCATTTTAGTATCTGTTGTTGATTTTATTGTGCAAATTATGGATGCTTGTAAGACCCATTTTGGTACCATTTTATTTTTGTAATTAATTTGTAAACTTATTGTATCCATACAGGATGCTTGCACATTTTCCAAGTCCCTCATTTTAGGAATTTTTTGTAAGTATCCTTTGTGGTTAAAATTAGGGTGTATGTTGATTACACTAACAAAATGGTTTATAGAGTGTACCTGGTGATCTTTGCACTTGATGGAAGTTCACTATTTTGGGTATTTTAGCTTTGTGCAGACAATTTATTTCTATCCTATTTGTAGTGCAGATTGTGGGGATAGATTATTTTTCACTGGCAGTTCACTTGATTCAGTTTGTCTATTTTTGGCATGTTTATTCTAGATCATATTGGTGACATTTTGCAGTGTTTTACAGTTTCACATGGATAGTGGACACTAGCCTATTGTGGGAATTTTAGATGTCTTCTATACTGATCTATTTTTGGTGGAATTGTATTTTCAGTGATTGGCCATATCACAGAGTATCAGTTGGACACTTGTTTTCTATTGTTGAATGGGTGTTTTTATCTGATCAATTTTTGTGATGGCATGACAGTTGGATGAAAGTCTACAGGATTTAGTGATACATTCACCCATTACTTGGTCATTGGTTTTTCTTTTATATTGATCCAAGTTATTTGCAGAAGTTGACAGGGTCGCAGAGTATCAGTGGACAATTGCCTTTTTGTGGCTTATGATTGTCTATTTTGACTGATCGATTATTTATGACTAGTTACTCAACATTTTCTTTGATTCAACCCATATTATTATTCCTATGGTGTCATGTATGTGTTTGTGAGATGCAGGAAGGGGATTGACAATTTTTGGTGGGTGAAAACAACTTTTTGTGGATAAAAATCCTTCTAAGTGGGGAGGTGTGATCCGGAGGAAAATTTTGAACTTCATATGTTCCCTAAATCTCCCTAAACCATGTTAATGGTAGAGCATTCAGAGATCTTTCCGACGGTACCAAGAACACTGGAAACAAAGCTCATATGCTCGAGATATCACTTGTCAAAGTTTGGTCAAAGTTTAGAATCGACAGGGTCAACTGGCCAATTAGGAAGTGACACGTGAAAAAATGAAGTTTGAGAAAAAGGGTAAAAATTTAGTTTTACGACACCAGTCTTCAACACTCGTGATCAATAGGTGGGCCCTACTATTTTCTGGTTGGGGGCCCTCAGCCATGATCGACACACTCTTTTGATGGAGGGGTGTCTTTGCCGCCATTTCTTCACTATGGCATTGCCACAATTTTCTATATATATGCCACTTAGTGCATTTGTATGATCAATGTGGGATTAATATTCATGTAGGGTTTACATTAACTATTTCTTGGTTCATGTTAATATCTTGGAGAGTCAACCATCTGAGCCCACTCAGCATATCATTAACTCAAGCCACCTTATGGACTTGGGAAACATAGCTGGACATATTTCCAACAATGCTCAAACATTGCTCGAGCCAAAATACTCACGTGCCAAGAATCAACTACACCTATGTGCCATAACCTCAACATTTGGTCATACTCAACCAACCATGTGGACTCCCGTGGTTAACAACTTGGCCATTCAAATATAACCAGTGCAAAATATTATCCATACATGTACAGGAAAACAATGGTGGATTCGAGGCCCATGCCACATAAAAAATGGTTTCCATATGATTTAAACGGAGCCTTTTCAAGGCTATTCCTACGCACAAGCCCATCATGTGGGACTTTTCCACAAATATAAATATAAGTAGAGGAGGATGGTAAACTGGGGTCGAACCCTTGACCTCACCTAGGTTTAATAAAATAATGCGTCACAGTTATGCTATAATAATCTCCGTGAGTAGTTAAATGAACTCGCTTCTATTTAAAAAAGATTTTCTGCAGGTCTGGGTAATATGGCAATTTAGACCTATTTTCAGAAATTGTCATTTTTGAAGCCTTTGGAGGCCAAACTAGACTTTGAGAAGAACTGAAGAGTTGCTCTAAATTCAGAGACGATCATTATTTTATTTTTATTTTTCCTTGAAGCATCTTTATTTCTCAGTTGTATGGTTTTTTTTTTGGCTCATTTTCAAGGAGAACACTTGTGGGAAGACTTGCAGAGCCACGGATGGATTTGAGGAATGTTTTCTAAGAAATTACGGAGTCTTTAGATATGAATCAACTCTTTTGTAAGTCATTGGGATCTATTAATCATTTCAGAAGTGTAAATTGTATTTCAAATGATTTTATAATAGATTGATTCACGTTTTTGTGAATCCGAAGATGTAGCCCTACTAGGTGAACTCCGTTAAATTTTTTTATGTCGTTTTATTGTTGATATGATTCTGATTTTCTGATTTTACTTCTGCAACTTAATCAATCATTTTAATAAGAATTTTGCATATTAAAAAAAAGTAATGACACTTCCGTAAAATTGGATAATAATGGAATATTTGAATGGTTTTGTGGGTTAATTGATATGGATGTTTATATCCATTTTAAAATCAGATTTTGAA
The DNA here is from genome assembly GCA_019776745.2 of Taxus chinensis. Taxonomy (NCBI): domain Eukaryota; kingdom Viridiplantae; phylum Streptophyta; class Pinopsida; order Cupressales; family Taxaceae; genus Taxus; species Taxus chinensis. Next base: position 39,178 of record JAHRHJ020003516.1, on the reverse strand, counting down.
AACACATTGGATCACTTTCCATACTTGATTTTTGGTCAGTTTCAGTTGATAAAACTTATGGGGAACTGATAAATTTTCAATTCGGAGCTTTATGTCTCTCATTGGTGATAAAAAAATCTCCTTCTTGAATGAATTCAACTGTGATGTCTCCCTTATGCCACAATTGGGATGAGTTGAACCATCTAGCTTCTTACATCAATTTGTGCCATGTAGAATTCACCTATGAACTGATGTTTTAGGAGCCTACGAGGAATTTTCTTTCATATTTAAACCATGGGACAACTTCCCAACCTTGAAATGGTACAAAAAAGCAACAAGATAGGTAAAATAGGAATTTCCATAAAATTTCTGAACTCGAGGATTGATATTTTTAGTAAGTTTTTACAATTTTCACCTTCTGAGGTTTTTTGCTCATTTAAAATGTTGTGAATACAGAGAATTCACCATTTTTGAAAACTAACTATTTTAGACATTCACAACCTCTCACATTTTCTATTTTTATAAAGGGTGCTTCTGGGTGTTGGGTTGCAAAGAAAACACTTTCACAAGTTTCTTCTTTGCTTTAGGACTCTCTGCTCCAATTTTTAGGGTTTTTCACCAGTTGGATCTTCGTAGAATAAAATGAAATTTTCTACAATAGCATTTCTAGACATTAATAGAGGTCGGGAGGGAAAATAACAACAATTTAACTGAAAAGTGGCTATGTTTTGTGAGAGGAGTTAACCCAGTTTCTGAGTGATTTTTGACATGTTCGTGGCCATGGAACTGAAGGAGGTTATAGTGGTAGGAACGGGGGTCAAAATTTAGTGTCCCCTTTGATCCCATCGTCCCCTTAGGGGACACAGAGGACACAAGGGTGTCCAAAGTGTGACATGGATGAGATTGAGGGCTTAAATGTGGTTTTCGGGGGCTAGAAGGGTGTTTCTAGGTGACTAGGGGCTGAATGGATGAGTGGAGTCATTTTTTATGTTCCCATTATCCCTTGGGGGATAAATGGGATATTGGGGACAATAAGGTGTCCAAAGTGCAATCTAGGAGAGAGAGGGAGGTTCCACTTTTGTGTCCCCATGCATCATGGGGACAATTAGGACAACTAGGATGCCAAAGTGCAACTTGGGGAGAGAGGGAGGTCATAATTTGGTGCCCCCCTTGACCATTGGGGGACATAGGGGACATAAGAGTGTCCAAAGTGTGACTTTTCTAGATTAGGAAAGAAAATTTTACCATGTATGTCCAAATTGGGACACATGAACTGATGTTTTCACCTTGGAAGCATAAGAAAGTGATTTGGAGTCAAACCTTAAATGATTTTTACTCCAAACAATCTGATGAGACAAATGGAACCACCATTGATACCCAATTCTTCTAGAAATTCCAAATTTAGGACCTATTCCATCTTGAAATGAGAGGGAAAGCTACAGATTTCTGAACTATCTCAGGAAATATTTGATCCTTGGAGTAAAGTTGATGTTTCTTCATTGTACAATATTCCAAGAGCTTTCTGATGATTATTTTTTACCTCTTAACTCCTAGATCTCACAAAATCATCCAGAGAAGTCAACTTTGTTAGAAGCACAATCATTGAGAGGGGGGGGGGTGAATCAGTGAGTTTAAAATTTCTACTTCAATTATGTTAACTTACATGAATCATCAAAGCAAACCTTTAACATACATTAACCAATGTGAGTTTATTATATATGAAACAATCATCCATAAGAACATAAAGCAAGATAGAACTATAGACACAAAATCACACACATACTACTATTTAACTATGTCGTCATTATGTTGTTTATAATGTATGGATCTTAAGAAAGAAAAGTATTCATTAGTGACACCATCTCTTGTCCATCTATGTATTTCATTACTTCTTATTGCACTTCTCTTCCACATCATCATTTCTGTATCCACTTTTGTTCAGGTCACGTGGATCCTTATTTGTATGTCTTTTCACATCTATCATTATTTATCTCAGGACACCAATGCCCACTCTGGACAATAGTGCCCAAGTGCTTGTGTCCATTATCGGTGATTCTATGCTCTTTTTTTATTTTTACACATTTTACATTTGTGGTCGGCCTTTTCTCCTTTTTTCTCTTTATCCCATGATCATATTTTATTTAGATTCGATGTGTTTGTGAGCTTGTGCAAGTATCTATGGTTTGTTTTGCATGTTAGAGGTGTGATCTAAACCCTAACAACAAAGGTAACGTGAGAAATAAGAGATTAAAGCGTCAATTTTTAGACATAGAAAATAAGTAGATCCCAAGAATTTACATGGTCACTAGCCCCTAGAGTCAGACACCAATGTCTAGGTGATCCTGTCCTCCTGTGGGCGCCCCTGTCCTAAAAAGTGCAGAGCTCTAGAACTCTTAGTGATATTTTTGGAACATCATTCCCCACCATATCTAGTATACACACAATCTCGAATATCTACAGGTCGCACAAAAATCAACTAGGTCCTCATGTATCTCCTTCTTGTTTAGTGTTTTACATTATACACATTTTCTTGCTCGTGTCTTCATTGTATATTAACATTTGTGCATCATTTATTACAATAGTTACTCTACAATCTATATTTAATCCAAATTAAATTAAATAATTTGGTGAACCCAGCGTGAATCATACTTGGGCCCAAAATGCAAAGAAGACCCTAGTGCCCAAACCTGGACTGTAGCAGTGGGCATATATATCCCCTTGGGCGCTTGGGTCTTCGGGGAAAAAACAATCATTTTCTCACTCTAGCACAATTTTCATATCAGTTCTCCTGTAGTATGCACTTGTCTCCAGTGACATAATTCAGTTTATCAGTTACATTTCAGTTACAATCGGAATAAACCAGGGACATACCATATGCATTGGTGCTAATTCGAGAAGCGTCATGGAAGGAGAGAAAAGATATACCTCTCTCCATAACACTCTTCTCTTGGTGTGAGATTTCCCAAAAAAAACTTGCTATTGGCGTGAGATCGCCCAAAAAACTTGTTCTTTGCATGAGATCGCCCAAAAAAATAGCACTTGGCATGAGATCACCCAAAAAACTCCCTCTTGGCGTGAGATTTCCCAAAAACCTCACCTTCATAATGCAAATGAGCAACATGAAACTTTTCTATCTTTTACTCTCTTGCATATGATGTGCACACTTTCCTTTTTACACACTTTTACACTCTTCACATACTTATACACATGTTTCTCTGATCTATCATATATAGAACTTTGACTACTTTTTTGCTCTTCTTTTACAGGTCTATCTTTACAAGAAGCATCTCACACAAGCTATAGAAGCATGCTACAACGCACACGCTTCACTCCTAGGGTTCACTTCCCTTTCCTAGTCTCCACGCTTCACTTGTCCACTCGACACGCTATTATCAACACTATTTTCTACATGATCATAAGATATGCATCTCATATATAATTTATGTTATCAAGTATTCACGTAACAACAAAAAGTGGTGGGAAATAGAGACAAGAAAGGGTTATTCTTATGTACTTCAAAATATTTGTTTCTTACATACAATATGCACCAATATCTAACCCCTTTTACAAAGAAAGTGAAGCCTTATATTGGCAAAGGGGAGGGAGTAACTACCCCAACTAATTAGTTGTCTTAATTAAGTGTTAACACACTTAATTAATTGATCTACATATAATGACTTTTTCTTACAATTTTGCTTTTTATACAATAAAGCCAATTATAAAATAGAACAACTAGTTACATCATAAATAGGAAGAAGGAATAGAAGAGATGGAATATGTAGGAAGCTTGAGCTTTAAAACATGCATCCGAAACTTGGTCACTGTAGTTCATATTTATGTGTCTTTTGGTACAATGGCATTGGAAATATTAGTGAACTAGTTGCCAAGTGGAAACTCCAATTATTTTGTATTTCCACCATATTGAGCAAGTCCATTAACTACCTCTATGATGACATTGTTGAGTTTTGAAAACTCATCCATCCTTTCCTTTTTGACAAATTCCTCCTTGATGAGTGTATTGAAATATCCCTTGAGATCAACTGAAGTTCTCTCGACTGAGTTTTATTTGAATAGTTGGCAATGAAGGGATTGCAAGTCTACAAAGGTTCCAACTTTTAGAGATACTCCCTTGTTAACTACATTATATAATTTAGTCAAGGCTTGTTCAAGAACTCTTATCCTCCATTCCACACTGAAAGTCCAAGTTGTGGATAAATTACTCTTAAAGTCATCGAAAATATTCTCTAAAAGAAGGATCTTCTCATCTACAAGAGTCATGATTCAAAGGTCTTGGATAACATCAACCCAAATTTTGAATTTCTTGTCAATGGCATCAATCCCTGAATTGATTTGATCCAGAGCTGAGATCATACTGTCATATATCTTACATGTTGCATCAATGAACTCCAATCCGCAAACAAGAATGTCCTCAACCCAAGCTTTCGATGTTTTTCACAAAGTGGCATGTTTGTGAATCTCTGTGATTGCTTTTGAATCAATTCCTATAGTAGCTACAATGGGTGGGAGTGCAAATATAGGAGTTGGATCTAATGGAGTCATTTCGGATGAAAGGAAACAAGTACATGTACCTGATGCTCAAGTTGCTCTTGGGTTTTCTTTCCCTTTTCAACTCTCGCAATAACCTTAGAATTTTTTTCTAAAATTGTGTACTTCTCCCTCCGGAGTTGATTCTCCCAATGAGATTCATGTTAGCTCAAGGTCATATAATGATACATCCTTTTTGTTCTTATCCTCCTTTGGTCTAGAAATTTCTAAGAATTATTGTTTTGTAGAATTTGACACAATACAAGAGGTGGTATTTTCTTTCTTTGGAGGAGGAGGGGAAGTGACAAGGAGGGAAACTACTGCATAAAAAATAGGAACTTCAATTCGGGATTGAGATGTTCTATTTCTACTATCCACCATGGGTTGAACCATCTTGGTATGAGGAAATGGCTAAGTAAACACCATGCATTGCAGCAGGGAGTTGTGCATAAGGGCATGCATGCAAGAAAAGAAAGAAAGAACAAGATAATGCACAAAGGTGCGCGCAATAGGGGGAACAAGTCAGTGCACAGGGCTGCATGCATGCATACATAATATTAAGGACTTAGCCAACTTTGAAGGAAGGGCTAAAAATAAAAAAATAGAGATAGAGTGTCGCTAAAGCAAGATCTAGGAATATATTAAAGAAAGATGACTTAGCGGCCAAACAGAGGCTATAATTGGGGAAAAATCACATGTAGGCAAGGACAAGGACAAAGTAGGATAAAAATAGGAACTAATGCATGGGTAGAATAAGCTATTTATAGCTTGAGATGTTGTAAAGTTAAAAGAGTATACAAGCTATTATAGAGCACGCCTATTATTAGGAAAGGTGCATGTAGGTGTGAATGGAAAGACCCCACCATATAAATATAGGTGATGCCTCATTGTAATAGAGTTAGTTAGCTTTTGAGTACTAGGAGTGATAGTATGTATGAGCTTTGGGTACACCATTGATGGTAGTATTGTATGTGTGCATGGTCCAACGCCTAGTTGTAAACAATGGTGATGTAATCAGAACTTTGGTTATGTAATGAGTTATGGTTGTCATGGATAGTTACTTACGGATTGCTAAGATTATTGTATTTGAGTATGGTTTAATGAGAGTTCTAATACTATTGGTGATTTTGTATGAATATTAATTTCCTTATTATATGTGTTATTGAATCGTTATAGTATGATGTATCTTATTGAATAAATGGTTGTTATGGTCATGATTATGAACATGCATGCTAACATATAGTTAAGCAAACAAAGGAGGAACTTGGCTATTGTGTGCACTTCGGGCGAGCTTCCAAATTTGTCTAGATGAAGTGCTAACGCACCTAGTTATGTATCGGGTAATAATAGACTACATTTTGATTTTGTTTTCGGGACCTCTTTTCAATTTGTCTACCAGGATGTTGCATGCAGATGGCATTCTGACTATCTTTGGATAATATTGAGAATTGGATATATGATGACCAAGACACGTTTGCTCAAAGATATAACACTGGATGTGATTTTAATGCGCAAAAGTGGGTGGAAGACAATATCTATGCATGCTTGTATGAGACCATTTTTTCCTAGCAGAGTTGTACCAATGGTTGATAACTAAAGCAACTAACAAAGGTGTTTGTATAGGAAGAAAGAAATCTTGTAGACTGGAAGACTATCAGGCACTCTTTGATTTGGAAGAGCCATGGACAAAAGTTATAGATCATTGGTGGGAAGGTGTGTTGCGTAATTATACCTTGGAGTGCGCAATTTTGACATACTCTTTCCCAGAGGAAGTAAAGTTTTGTTTTTTTACATGAGTCAAGAGGATATTATTTATACATGACACCTTTAGGTATCAAGATCTTGATGGTTGAAATAAGAATGGAGAATATACCGATAGCGAGCTAAAACCCCATTGTGCGCAAGGACAAGAAGTAGCTTTGGGAAGGATGACGATGACCCTATAAAAATAAAGGGAGTGAGAAGAAAGATGGATCAAACATAAGGATGAACAACAAAGGGCAGTTGATGAGGCACTGAGATCGAGGATAATGGTGACTGGTGGAAGTGATGAAAACCCCACGGAAGGCAAGGGACCACAATATCATATCTTCCTGACATTGGGAAAGAGTAGTAGAGAGACCCCTTCAACATCTGATAAGAGTGATTCTAAGGAGAGAATAAGAATTGTGGGTGTGCATCTGACCCAGCCTAGCCACCTAACCCTTGTGCAAGGTGTTTAGAATCCAGAGGTTGTTGTAGAAGAGCATCATAGTGAAGGTGGGTGAGAAGGATCTCCACGCTGGGTAGGAGATATATGTAGGCATATTTAAGTTTCCTCTTAGGAGGCGCAATAGAAGTGCACATGGCAGTGTAGCAGGTGTCAGTATTTGGACGGAATATTTTTTGGGGTAATTTCACAGGTGCATCGTAAGGAGAGAGTGTTGGCGTGTAACTCATTGGAAGTAATCATATAGGTGTAGCTATAGCACAAACAATTGGTGTCCAGTTTAACACAACTATTGGAACACTAAAATATCCCTAGTGGGATACCCCTTAAAAAATATGCAAAATATAGACAATTTGCAGCCAAACAGAAATATGATTTTTGTAGAAATTAAAACTAGGGTAGCGAATAGAAATAAATCTGTAACTCACAAAATATGTGCCCAAATCACTTGAAAATTTATAACGAGCTTGCTAATGTAATAACAAGTAGTAGAATATTATTTTTGGAATTTTTAAAGAATTTTTTAGATAATAAATTACTGCTAGAAAATTACAGCGTGCCCTAGGTAGCTGGAAAACTTCAAAAAATTATTTTTCTGAATACAAGTGAAAAAATTATGAAACTTCAGAAACAATATTTATAAATATAGGGAATGATATTACAACATTCAGATATGAATTTGTACCACCAGAAACCCTCCAAATAATGGCTACAATCGCTAAAACAAGTCACCACCTTGGAAAATGATCAAAACCCTTTGAAAAGTCTCTATAAATGATGCCAAAACCTGCTCTTATTGCTGCGGTAAATATGAGATGAAAACCCTTTGATTTTCTCCACAAAATGTCACCAAAACCCTTCCTCTGAAACCCTCTGAAAATTCCTCTGGAAAACAACCCTGAATTTCAGCTCCAAAATGACAAGCTAGGGTAGATCTCTCACTACCGAAGAATTGCCCTGCTAGCTAGGATGATGGATAGATCTCACCACCGAAGCTAGGGTCCCTATGGGATTACACTCCAAAGCTGTAAATTTGCAAGCAACAGTTGCAACATGAAGGAAAATAATTATGTATGCAAGAATGACCTTCACTTTTTCCTCCCAACTCCTTATATATTTTTCCCCAAGGCAAAAGAGCCCCAAAATAGCCCAAGTCGCATTTTTCCTTAGGAAGGACATCATAAAATAAAAGTAACTTAAGTCACTTTTCCCCTTTTAAGTCGCCATGAGTCCATAAGTGACCCCCAACGCAAAATTAAAACATTAAGCTGTCAATGTGGCCCACTTCCTAATGACAAAACATAATATCTAGTCCCTCCAAAACACTTTACGCTCATGTCAACGAAAAATTATAACAAAATGGACTAGATATTCATACCCAAAAGCTCGCCCATAGCCCCTTGGGTATGACCAAGGCTTTCGCTCGAATTCGCCCTTAGGCCCTTAGGCGTAGGAAAGGGGACATTACAGTCCTGACCTTCCCAAATTTTGCTTGTCCCCAAGCAAATAAAGGAACTAGGATTTGCAAAATTTGTTGTCCCTCCCAACGAGCATCCTCAAGTGGCAACCCTTCCACACGCACCAAATACTCAAAATGATCACTCTGCTCCTAAGCCTCCTCTGAACTTACCTCAATAAAATGGATTCTGGTTCTAACAATCAGCTTCCCCTCCTCATAACAGTGGCGGCAACTCCGTAAATAGGTACAATATGGGCCCAAGTGCCTTCTTAAGGCACAAAACATGGACAGACATTATATATCTTACAATGTGCTCTGGGCTCTAGCTCATATGCAACTGCCCTAACTCGTTTGGAACTACCTTGTATGGACCATACAAGAACGTGGTTTCAATTTCTCTAACACCCTTATTTTCAGTGAGGACTGATATATGGCTGCAAATGTAGGAATACCAGATCCCAACCTCAAAAGACCTCTTTATCCTGTGACGATCTGCATATACCTTAAGCTGCATTCAAAATGGCCTTTAGGGTTCTCCAGAGCCTTTATAATATCTTGGTTCTCCTGTAACCAAACTCGAGTCTTTGGGGCTCAGCTTCCGGTAATGACCAAAAGATCCACAAATGTCATAATTCAACCCTTACAAGGCTCGTTAATGAGTCATGCCTATGCTCATCTGAAAGGTGAATTGTAGAAATACTCACCCATATGTAACCCTCTAGGGCATGCCCACTGATGACTTGACACATAACTCCGCAAGTAGCCCTCTATCCACTTATTGCCTATCTCTGTCTTGCCCATCCTCTAAAATGGGTGATAGCTAGTCAACTAGGAATCAACTCCGTAAGAAATACTATTCCCACTAACTCTACTATGAAGATAATGCCAAAAGGTGCTCATGAAGATCTTCATCCCGGTCACTGACAATATATTTTAGGCAACCCATGTAACCTAAAAACACCATAGAAAATCATGAAACACATTTGCTTGGCTTTATGCCCCTTGGGTAAAATGATAATTTCATATTTGAAATGAGCATACTTACCAAATTAACCGTAGATAGGTCAACTACAACATAAATGCAGCTATAATGCACCAAGGGACAACCCTGCAAGATAAAGTCCATAAGATATGCTTTCCCATTTCAAAGCTAGCTTAGGAATGGGAAGAGGCTGAAGGGTAATCCTGTCCTGGAAAAGAATGCCAACCAAGGGTTTGTCCTTGGAAAATCCATACACTCTTTGACATAGATTAAGGACATCGGCTCCTTCATCCCAACTTCACCATGCAAATCTCTCCAAAACTGAATCAAATTCCTCCATGTATGACCTTTTGAAATAGCAATAGGATGCCTTAGCTAACATGTATCATGTATGGCTCGAAGGATCTTCTCCTATCTTTTAAATATTATACAAGGAAAATCCTATCCTTGTAGAAAATGAGATTTATCCTACCTACTTAAGTATTCACTATCTGTAGCATAGTGCATCCATGATCTCACATGATAAACTGACTTTTGGAATACTCAACATAGTATCCAGATTTCCTTCTTCCATTGAAATCTCAGACCCTTGAACTAAGCATATGGGTAAGGTAAGGCCTCCTAATAAAGGGATCATGCAACAATTTCATTGCTTACCTCTAGTGTACTCCGTATGTCGAATCGTCATAAGTTTGTACCTTGTTTCACCCATTCTCGTGGAACTGGTCGTTGAGGCATCCTTGCTGCCCCAAGAAGAACCTCAAACATTGTGATCTGTATCAACCAGCTTGAATTTTGCTGACCCACAAGGTATGGTCTAAATTTGACCAAGGCATGCATAATGGCCAACATCTTCTTATTGTAAATTGAATACCCTCTCTCCACTGGTTTCAATTTCTCTGACTCTCATAATGCAATGGGATGCCTATCCTGCATTAGAACTGCCCCAACACCCTCTCCGGATGCATCACACTCTAGAATGAACGGAAAAGAAGAATTAGGTACATGCAAGAATTTGGACATGAATCATCACCCCCTTGAGGTGATCAATTGTTTTTTGTGCTGCTTTTGACCAAGCTGAAGCCCCCTTTTTGGTTGAATCAGTCAGATGGAGCAGTTCCAACCGAGAGAAATTCTTCACAAACCTCAAGGATACCCCAAGAATTCTCAAATGTGTCAACAAGGTGGCGGCCAATCCAAGTATGCATGTATCTTCTCTCTATTGCACCTTCATGTACTCCCTTGACCAATCACATATCCTAATATAAAATTTTGCTCAATGCCAAACTCCAGATTTGAATTTCTTTCGCATATAGCGAATTAGCTTCTAATACCTCCCAATATCTCACCAAGGTGTTGATATGGTCACTCCCAAGTCCTGTTGTAGATCCAAAATATCATCAAAGAAGACCAATACAAACTTCCTGCAGGTGGTGGTTGAACACATGGTTCATGCACATGACTGGAATGTAGTAGAGCATTAGAAATTGAAGGGCATCTAGAAGAACTCAAAGTGACCGTAATGGCATTGTTCTATCTATTCTACATGCTCCCTGCTTTGATCTGGTGATATCCAAATCGAAAATCATTTTTGAAAACAAATTGCACCATGTAGCTTACCAAACACAACTCATCACATACTGGTTAGGTGGACCACTTGAAACTTTAAATTGCTCTAGAAGAACTGATAGTCTATACACATCAAATGTTCTATCCTTCTTCTTCACCAATACCACTGAAAAAGTGTAAATATTGGAACTCATTCTAATATGGACATATCTCCAATGAGCTCATGTTTAGTTTCTCGATTCATCCTTAAACCGTTTGGGGTATTCTTAAGGAGAAGTAAACCACTTCTCTAGCTACTGGCTAGACTCAATCAAATGCTCAAATCCCCTATCTTTAGGTATGCCTGGAAAAGTTTTTCACCAAAAACATGTACTATGCCTAAAATTTTGGAAGAAACCAATAAGCCCTGTATATTCCACATGATACTCATGTTGTCCAGGGTCTGATGCTTGGTCGAAACCAAAAATGTACTGCCCAATCCACCCCATTGTGCCTATAAATTCTCTCAATCACTCTGGAGCAATGTAACAACCCTTTTACCTTAAAAATAAAGCAACCTAAAGATCAATTCCTTTAGAACCCTAAAAGACTCCATCGTCAAACACCTAGTTATATACCAAGGGAAAATATACTCCAACACTCAGGTTTGCTATCTTGTCTAATACCAAGCAATGAAGGAGAAAGAGAGAGCTTTGAGGAGAGAAATTTGAGCTTGAAGGTGTTAGCATATGGATTTGCACGCATGCAAATGACATGCAACAGTGTGGGAATGAAGTCCCTCCTCAATGAAGGTGAGGCTTCCTTTATTGAAAACCAAAACTGTATTTACATCTGTACATTCAAAATTGTATGTGGGGGGTGTTTTGGAACATCAATGGAAAGAAAAGTGAATGAGGGAGATGGAATGGAATGAAGGAAAGGAATGGAAAGGAATGAATGGAAGGAACATGAAAGAGTTAGATAAAAGCAGAGCCTAATATTGCATGGAGAACAATCAATAACTAACACAAATAAAACGGAGTTTGCATCAGCTAAACGAGAATGAGTAAAAGGGAACACACATGAGCAAGTAGATAATTAGAGCTTGATCACTGTGAACTAGAACAAAATATTAATAGTGTTGACAATAAGATCAAAGACAATATTTGCATGCAAGATTCAAACACTAACATCTAATGAACATAAGAACATCAAATGCTACAAGAGACAATGAATGAAACACAAAGTTCATATTTCATTAACTCCAAAATGTCTTCACAAAAAAACACAAAGTTTCTTCTTGAAACAAAGCTTGCACACAAAAGTATTTTCTTCTCCTCTCTCAAAGTCACCCTTACAAATGAGCCTCCAACTTCCTTTTATAACCCAAAAGTTGGTTACAAAGTAGTTAGGGTTTACATGAACATTAAATAAGGCATCTTAAATGACCTTTGACTTTTTCTAACCAACTTTATTAAAAACAACTAAAAATAGAAATCACTTAAGTTATCAAAAGTTTGTCGAAAGTGAGTTTAACAATATCCTTTTCTTAAAAATCCATTTTAAAATATACAATAATACTAATGCCTTATCCATTAAAGTGGGGTCTCGCCTATCTCAAACGTATGAGAAATGGACTCTCCCACTTCGTTAGATACCAAGAAAACTATCTCCCTGAACCATCGGTGAAATTAGGATCCGCTGCCTTTTGCCAATTGAAAAGATCTGAACCTTCCCAATGTTTCGAACATCTTTTCTTCTTCAGGTTCATTTGGTCGAAGCACAGCCTCACAAAATACCTGCAATTCAAGAATCCTACCTGGCATATCATTTAAATTAACCATCTTTGATTGAGCATTCTCAAACAAGTTCTTTAATTTGATGCAACGTTCCATTGAGACTGAAGAGAAATTGCTGGCGGAAGTGTACATGTCCTTGAACAATTGTGAAAATTGCTCTTCCACATGTTTTGATGAACACCTTTGATTATGCTCATTTACAAGATTGCAAGGGATCTTAGCTATGAATTCCTGAATCAAGGTGAGTGAAGTGAAGGCTTCATTGCATATGCTCTCGTAATGGATCATAGAATCCTCGAGAAGTGTCTTCCTTGATTTGAGATGTAGACACCAAAGAAAGCTTGTCCCTCGATGTTCAAATTCGAGAATTCCTTCAATGGCTAAAACTGAGGATTCCATACTTGTCATCTCCTGTAGACTAGGCAATATCTCATCCAAATTTGATATGTTAGAAACAAAAGTTTCCTTGAAAGAAAGAATTGGATCAAGATATGCACTAATATCTTCATGGAGCTTAACCATTGTTTTGATCATCTCTCCCTAAAACGAGAATCTTTGAAAGCCAAGATTTAGTGACATGGCCCAATGTGTTTATTTCTTTTGACAAATTGAGAGTTTCTTCATTAGGGGCAGCCACTGCATCAGGTACTGGGAAAGTGGATGATATGGGATTTATCAGATGTTGAACATAATCCACCAATTGATTCTTTTCAGCCTTGAGCTGAGAGTTCTGAGACTTATATTTCTCAAGTCTCTTTAGCACGATATCTATTTAATCTCAGGCCATCACCATGTCACTTTCTAATGTGGACTTCCCAAGTCAAAGTTTGGAAACTTCATAATCAACAGATGTCATGGCATCACGCTCCTTGTCAACTTTGTGGGATGGCAAGATCTGTAAATCTGTTTCCATCATCATCCACCATTATTTAGAAAGCACTTTAGGCTTCTTGGGAATGACATCATTCAAAAGCTTGAAAAGGGCATCAAAAGTCAATGTCAATTGCCTTGACAACCCTCTTCCTTTTCTTGACTTCACAGTCAACCCAGGAAAAGGAGTATCCTTCACCATTTCCGCATACAAAAGCTTGGAGTTCGAAGCAACATTCCCATTGTCATCAACATCATTAGTTTCTGTAAGAATCCTTTCCACGACCTCAATTTCTGGTGAAATAACCTCAATATTGACCTCTTGAACATCAGGGATATTTTGAGAAATCTCTTCATGAAATATAGGTTCAGAGATGTTCGATATTTGGACTACTTGCACTTGAGTGGACTCTTGTGCAAGGCATGGCTGAGGATTGCTTGTCATGAGCTTCTGAGAACTATTAACAATGTGAGTAGAAGAATCTCTACTCGAAGTGGAAAATCCTGATACACGCTCTCTTCCTTCACTAGGGCTAGGACCCTTAGATTTTTCTCCTTGTGACACCTTCTTTGGTGAAGTGGATTTTGGCAACCACTCCTTTCTTGCTGATTGTGTATGATTGAATGGCACAGAGGTTGATTGAGAAGAAGCTTTGGTCGAATGAGAGACCTCCTCGAGTTGGAAATTTTTGTGATCCTGAAGTATGATCTTGGATTGATGGTAACTTTGCAAGTTCTCTTTCATACCAAGATATGCTTCTTTCAAGAATCGGTTGATTCTTGCTATCAAGAGAAAATTCATCTCTTTTGGTCCAATCAATTCGAGGGCAATGGGGTAAAAGCAACTGCATCATATGAGGGATCAATAACATCTTCATCATCATCTACCAATGAATCTGGAGGGTTCTTGATGCAAAAGGCCTTGATCTGAGCAAGGGTTAGGTGAGAAAAAATCTCGCCTTCTTACTTCATGTTCGTCTGAACAGGCAACCCAAAAATCTTCCATGGTAGGATTATGTTGGTACTTTGCTCCAAGCATCTTCTGCATATATCCATTGATATCAAATTGGATCTCTTCACATATGGATGAATAGTGATGAGGGCAAACTCTTTCTCCATTTTTTGTGCACTAAAGAGATTTGGACATTGGTATTCCCCAATTTGGATTGGGAAATGAATTCCTAAACAATGTTTGTCACTAAGAAGACAATGAACTTGGAATAGTTTTCGCAAGCTCCATTAATGCCCATTTGTCACTGACGTACTTAGGAAGTTTCCATGGGGTACCCGCAAAGCCGCTCACGCGAATGTAGGAAAAAGGATGAAAATTGAATAAACCATGTTCCCCATTGGGAAATGACATTCATGGCTTCTTTGGAAAATCTTTCCTCTGTATTCCGATTCAGGTTTCGAATCACACAGAAGGTGAATGCATCGTTGACCCTTCTGAAATGGTGAGAGCTATTTTTGAAACTTAGTTGTGGGTAATAATGAAAAACACTATTTGTTGGACCCATGACTCCTCTTGTTTCAAGTCTAGAAAATAGCTTTCTTCTTGCCACTGCATAAGTCAGATATGATGTCATGTAGAAGCATCCAGTCATCTTAACTTCGATCAATTGTTTGTGAAGGGTATCACTAATGATGGTGGCCCAATCCACAAACTCTTTCTTGGCAAGGATGATATAGATAAACTGATACATCATGGGTGGAAAATCCTGACAGAGGGTAAACTGAAAACTCGACTTAGGAGAGTAATCATGTCCCCGATTTCTTCCACGAACTCAATGCGGTACAGTTCTTTAGGAAGTAGGTCAATTCAAGGCCTCTTGGTCACTAACCAGTTGTTATTAACCATCTTGCTCCACCTGAGGGGTTCTTCATCCCAAAATTCTTGTGCTGACTGGCGAGTGATATCCAGCATTCTCAGGAAATTCAGGTATGCTAAGCAATTCCTCAATGTGCTCTAGTGTGATTAAGAGGAAAGGCTCGCGATTATCTTTAAAAATTCCTCATCTCTTAGGATCATAATGCTCCGCGCAAGCGATAACCAGCTCTTGACATTGCACCGAGACATGAAATGTTACTGCTTGAGGTAAACCACTATGGTAAAGCCTATCTAAGAATATGGTTTTGCCTTCAGCTTTCACCATTCACAGAATTGTTGCACATTGATGTGACCCAGATTTGTATCAGTGATATTGTCATATGCTGACTTAATGGAATTGGGAGGGATGATTCCTTGGAATTCATACTTGAGCACGGATTTGTTCGATTTCTCCACTGGCTTCCTCGATCTTCCTGCAGACTTATTAGATTTTTCGGCCATTATGAATTTTATAGAAAAATGACTCATACACGCAAAATCATGCAAACAGGGCCGGGTCTCAGTCTCCAAAACTCCAGTAAATGCAAGAAAAATATGATACGTTTTAATATTATTATTACTATTATTTTAATAATAATAATAATAATCGGTCCTGGTTACAATTTTTTTTAATACATCACACCAAGACCAGGCTTGAATTTCGACTCTGGCGACAACGATTTTTTTAATTTATTGAAAATGCGTAAATAAATGTGTAAAGCACCCTATTTCTAATATCCCGATTTTTGCCAGATTTAATTTTGCCGGAGGGTTAATTCTCCTTGGTATGTGTGAAAATCACCTGATTTAAATGACCGTGTACTTTCACTTTTGGACTGTTCTTTTTGGCTGTGTGGAAGAATGTATTTCTTTTACAGCTGCATAGAGATCTTCTTGTTTGGGATGTTTCTTTCTTCTTTCTCCCACGTGGTCTCCTCCAAGCAAAATAAAATAAACAAAAAGCAAATTTTAATGAGTTTGTAGTTTAGTGTTTGCCAAGGTTCTTGTTTCCTCCAAAGACCAATGCGTGGAGCTTCAATGAAGACAAAACTTGCTCAATAAATCAAACTAAATTCCTATTTGTTGTTTTCTTTGGCTTTTTACCCAAGCATGGAAGTGTTGGAAGACTTTTTTTTGTCCTGTATTTGACCAATGCATTGAAATTTATTCCTGCGTATTTCCTTTCCTTCAGGTTGTGCGTGAAAGGTTGTGTTCTTTTTGTTGTTTTCTATTGGTCTGATTTTGGACTGTTCCTTACCCCATGTGGTCTTTTAGACAAAATACAAGCTTTATTTATCTTATCCAATCCCTGCAAATACATTAAAACTGACTTCTTCTTCCCTGACTTGCATGGAGACTTCATTTACCAAACCAAAATGGATATTTTAAAATTATTATTACCTTTCTCCTTTAGATTTGTGTTGGAAACAGAATAAAAAATAGTGCATGTGTGGCGTCCTTTGGTGAATGCGTTAAAAACTTCAGAATGTTTTTCTTCTGCTAAAATTTGTTTGAATTTTCTTTTTCAACGTAGCTTCATGTTATTTCTTCTTATGCATGTGTGGGAATGCTTTAAACTACTCCTTCTTTGTCCTCAGGTGTGAAGAACTTTTTCTCTTTACTAAACTTATTCCATTCAATGTGTGGGAATGATTTAAACTGTTTTATCTTTGCTTTGATTTGTTGGAAGATTATTTTATACTTTGCTGGACTGTTCTTCTTCCTAAGCATTGAAACATGTTCTCTCTTGGGCTATGTGTAGCCTTCTTTGGATTGCTCTTGCTTCTTATTCTTCCCTTCAAGCTATTTCTCCTTGAGACTGCCTCGAGGAATTATTTATCTCTCACACCTAGTAATAGCTCTCTTTTCCTTGGCCAATGTGTGGAGACTTCATTTACTTGTGTTTTAACAACTCCTGGAAACTCTGGTAGAATGCATGGAGAGCTTTGGGAGAAGTTATTGAGGGATGTGATAAAATATTACTTTTGAAAGCTTCGTACGACTTCTTTCTAACGAGTTTGATGGAAGAATTTTATGAGGATTAATTCATTCCGTTAAAATAACTTCCCTCTTTCCTGGGTAGTGGCATTAATTGCTAGGGGGAAGTGGGGAAATAAATTGCCAATTGCCAGCGGAAATGACAAGGTTGGTTGGCAATCCCCGTTTTATTTCCCCATGTGGGAAATCGGGAGATTTTTTCCCGTTTGCCAATTCATTGATTTGGCAATTGGTGGAAAAAATCCCACAAGTGGGAAATTAAAATAAATTTGCCAGGAAAGGGGAAATCCGGGTCTGGGAAGCCAATTTGGCATTCCCGGCAATTGGAAGCACAAGCTTACTTCCCCGGCAATAAAATAAAAAATTTGTCGAATGACTTTTAATAATTATTATATTAATAGTTATTTAATTAAAAACCCCAAATTTAATAAAAAAATTGATTTTATCAAATAAAGGATAATAAATTAATTAAATATTAATTAATTAATTATTAATGTATTTTAAGACCTGGCGGGAGGAGTTCTCGCCCGAAATGGATGAAACGAAGACCAGAAAGATCACAAAAATGAGACGATTGTGATGAGAGAGATAAATCACGCAAAGTAACACTTTTGAAAAATTTCAAAATTTCTATTTTTTTAATATTAATTTTACACATTCAAAATTATTTGATAACAGGAACCCACCGTGTGCACCTCATAGACTCTCCATTGGCTACAACCACGTTGAAGCCCTCAAAATCCTCTGTTTGTAATCCTCGTATCTCAACCATTGAGGCATCAATAAAGATGTGTCTTGCCCCACTATCAATGAGTACCACTACTCATGTTGTCCCTGTAAAACTCCCCAACTCTGAATGCCTTGTACCTCAAGGTACTAGACAAAGTGGCGATAGTCTCCTGGAGGAAAGTCTCGCTCTCCTGCTCAACACCTGTACTATCCAATGCCTCATCGTCATCATCCTCCAATCCCTGTGTGTCCAACTCCTCGTCACCATCACTCTCCTCAAAGACCTCTATGAATTGGGCCTTCCCTCTACCCCTGCAATCATGTCCTGGAACCCAAGGTGTGTGGCAATCGAAACATAGTTTCTTTCACCTCAACTCATCTCTGTCCTCCCTAGATATGAATGGTCTCCTGGCTGCATCTTGCCCTTCTGGCTATGAACCATCGGATCTAGAAGGAAAAAACTTAGGTTGCACTCGAGGTGAAAACCTCGACTTAGGAGTGGATAACTCTAAATCACGAGCTCTCCTAATAGCCTCATGCAAAGAAGAAGGCTCAAATGCCTTCACAAACCCAGCGAGAGCATCTGTCAAACCTGTTGTGAACAGTGAAATCAACCTCATCTCCGTAACATCAGGTACCATGACTGATAATCTCTGAAAATCTGCGATATACTGATCCAAGGAACCAGTCTGTCTCAAATGAGTCAACTCCCTAAAATACCTGTCAGGGTCCCTCCTATCAAATCTGCTCACTAGCCTCTGCGTGAACTCTGCATAAGTAGTAATGTGTATGTGTCCCTGTGTAATCAATCCATGATGCCACCAATCATGAGCATCTCCCTCAAGATGTAAGATTACAAATTAATTGCATCTTTCCTCGCGCATAGGATTCAAGTCTAAGTATGTCTTCAACTTCTGAACCCAAGAGTGTGCAGTACACTTCTTAGAACCATCGAAGTGTGGAATGGAAATCTGTTTCAATCTCCTCTGTAACTCTAAAAACCTGTATCTGATGATCTCTCTTGGGCCTGTTGCCAATCTTCATTTTGCAATATTACTGGAATGGCATGTTGTCCTGAAAGCCCTCACTCAAGGTCTGGTACCTCTCCCAACAAGACTCCTCATCCAAAATATCTACTAGTTGCCGTACCTATGAAACTTTTGGATCCTTCACGAAAGAAGGTTCGTGAAGCCCCAAAGGCCTGGTAGAAGAATGAGGAAACCACTGCCCTGAATGTCCACTCTCACCTCTTTGACCCTATTGTCCCATATTGCTATTTTCCCATCTATTTGTATGAGTCTCAATTCTACCCTGCGCTAATCTCTCAGTGAGTTGGCTCAAATAGAGATTAGTAGTTTCTTGTTGCTTTACCATGTTGGTGAACAATTGTTTCATCAGATCCACACCCATATCCTCACTGTCTTTGTCTCCCATCTTTCAACCCCAATATGCTGGAGAAACAACTACTCTGATACCACTGAAATATCCCTAGTGGGATACCCCTTAAAAATATGCAAAATACAGACAATTTGCAGCCAAACAGAAATCTGATTTTTGCATAAATTAAAACTAGGGCAGCGAACATAAATAAATCTATAACTCACAAAATACTTTCCCAAATCACTTGAAAATTTATAGAGAGCTTGCAAATGCAATAACAAGTAGTAGAAAATTATTTTTAGAATTTTTCAGATAATAAATTACTTCCATTAAATTACAGCGTGCCCTAGGCAGCTGAAAAACTTCAAAAATTTGTTTCTTTCCGAATACAAGGGCAAACATTATGAAACTTAAGAAATAATATTTATAAATAAAGGAGATATATTCCAACCTTCAGATCTGAATTTGTACCATTGGAAACCCTCCAAATAATGGCTGCAATCTCCAAAACAAGTCGCCCCCTTGGAAAATGATCAAAACCCTTTGAAAAGTCTCTAGAAATGATGCCAAAACCTACTCTTATCGTTGCCACAAATCTGATCTGAAAACCCTTTGATTTTCTCCACAAAATGACACCAAAACCTCTCAAAACCTTCCTCTGAAACCCTTTGAAAATGCCTCAGGAAAAACATTTCAGCTCCAAAATACATTAGGGTAAATCTCACCTTCAGAAGAATTGCCCTACTAGCTAGGGATGGATCTCTCACCATTGAAACTAGAGTCCCTGTGGGATTTCACTGCACAAGCTGTAAATTTGCAAGCAGCAGTTGCACATGAAGAAAAATAATTATTGTATGCAAGAATGACCTTCACTTTTTCCTTCCAACTCCTTATATATTTTTCCCCAAGGACAAAAGAGCCCCAAATAGCCCAAGTCGCATTTTTCCTTAGAAAGGACCAATAAAATAAAAGTAACTTAAGTTACTTTTCCCCTTTTAAGTCACCATGGTACCATAAGTGACCCCCAACGCAAAATTAAAACATTAAGTGTCATGTGGCCCCTTCCTAACGACAAAACATAATATCTAGTCCCTCCAAAACACTTTATGCTCATGTCAACGAAAAATTATAACAAAATGAGTATAGATATTCATACCCAATAGCTCCCAGTGTCCATAGCCCCTTGGGTATGACCAAGACTTGGACTCGAATTGGCCCTTAGGCCTTAGGCGTAGGAAAGGGGACAATACAAACACAATGAAGTTCATCTACAAGGCCATAGGTTGCGACGAGTATAGAGGTGTGGAAGATGTAGTTGAACATGTGCATAAGTGTGAGTTATTATGGAGAGCTAAGGGAATAACAAATCTTCTGATAGGAAGGAAAGTTAGTTTTCCACCACACTTCAAGGGTGCACACATTAGATGGTATAGGAAATATGATCCACATCATAATTGTAGTGGATTATGATGCATTGCACTCTGCCTTTTTAGCTAAGTTTCACATACCCGAGTTTGAGGAACAAAGTATTAGCACGTTGAAGGACATCAAACAGGGCTTGTATGAAAGTGTGAGGGAGTATGATGCACCCATTTAAGACTTTGTTGTCTAAGTTATCCTATGATATTCATCATAACCAACATGTGCAGTGGTTTGTTGGAGGTTTGTTGACTCCTTTTTCAAAGGGATTTATCACATAAAACATTTACTGATCCACATGAGGCCTTGGAAGCAACTCTACATGCACTGCAAGTAGTTGGGAGTGCAAATACAGGAGTAAGCCCTTTTCTCAAGGCAAATAGCAGCAATGGCCACATAGTTGGATAATTTGTTTATCAATTTAGTGCATGAGACACACAGTGGGTTATGGTGCACTGATTGTGAAGTGGAAGGACATACGAAGGATAATTGTCCACGTAGGAATGTGTGCACGTTGTTAACATCTTGCAAGATTTTCCAAAAGAATCATGATGTCTGGAATTTTCCACTTTTGCAGTGCATGACACAGAAAGATATCTCCATTGTATTGTAAAGATTTGTGATGTGCACATACCCATGATACAACTGAATTCATTTGATCGATCATATTCATGAGGCATGTGAGACTGGATTGTGACAGACCACTATGGAAAGTAGTTCTCAGGCATAAGAAGGAAAGAAAAGTGAAGGGCACAACAATGGAATAATGGAGGTTTCTGAGGTGGATATCAGAGCAGAGGTTGTGGTGACAGAGGAAGGTTCACGTGTGGGACATGTTATACTTGTGGATCACCATATCATTATCAGTGTGAGTTTCCTAAGAATTAGGTATGTGCGTATTATGGGAAGCCACATAAGGTAGGAGATTGCCTTGATCTCTATGCTCATATGTGCAAGAACAAAAAGAAGGAAAAATGCATAGGGTATGATTAAGGTGGAGCATGAAAACATGAACAATGGGAACCTAAGAAGATGACTTGATCTAGAGCTTCAACCTGTGTTAGTTACTATGCACAAAAGCAGAAGTGAAGCGTGCGCAAGCATATTAAAGTAAAACCCCTTATCAAAAGAGAGGAGGTGATATATGTTAAGTATTCCAGATGTGTCTCATTAGAAAGAGGTTATCAGGAGACCATGGGAGTCATCCATGAGATTCAAGGGTGAGATCCAGTGCTTAAAGGAGAAGAGTATGTGAGAGGGAACTGTGTGCAAGAGAATATTGAACTTCCTCAAAAGGATGTGGATGATTTGAAGGAAGTGTGCAAGATGTTGCAATAAGAGAACATCATTCCTTTGTTGGGAGAATGGTTGTGTGAGAAAGTAATGCGCATGGGTTCCTGGAGTTGAACGAGAGTGCCAAATCCTTCATGAAAATTTACCACCACAAGACCACGAGTATGATAAAGGAGATCACACTGGATGCAATAATAGATGGTTGTTTGGTGAGTAACATTCTTATCGACATAGGTGTAGTGGTCAATTTATTAACATTGGATGCTTGGAACTAGATGGGAAGGCCACCATTGCAGCCCATCTTCTAATGTGTTATACATGGAAAATAAAACAAGGGCCATGCCCACTGGTTGTTAAAGGATGCTTTAATCAGTATTCAAGGAGCCAAATTTATAAGTGATTTTGAAGTATCAGAACTTGTTGAGGCAGATAATTTCCCAACACTTGCTTGGATGTCCTTGGTGCTATGCTAATAATGTAGATCTGACTTCAACAAAAGATATATCAGTTTTGAGAACAAGGAGGAGAGCATGTTGTCATACCCATGGATGATGTGAAGGTTTCACCTTATATTGATCCTATGAATGAGGATGAACTTAATATAATATATGCACATATAGTGCGTGACCCTGAAAACTTAGAGCCATCAAAAAGGCGTACTTCATTGGGAAGACACTCAATCTATCAGTGACACTACTAGTGTTTTTGTGATAATTGGGCCCATGAAATTATGAAATGGTAGGTCGTGAGGTCAAGGGAAGAGTCACCAGGATGATTAGGCCACGCATGATTAGGTGCTTGGGCAAAGCTCAGTTACCAAGGTACACTAGAGAAGAGAAACCTGACTCTTTCTTGCACGTAATGGAATACCAATGGTGAAAAGAGGGAGATAAAAGGAATATGATGGTCTATACATTGTGTGGAATAGGGTGCTGGTGGGAGACACACAAGATCATATTAGGTTGGGATGCAGAGGTCAGAGTAGCCTTTTTAATAAGGTTTACTCAGAGCAATGTTCCCTCTCTTATACATGACTATGATGGGAAGAATCCTACTCTGGTACACATCCATAATTGTGAGAGACAATGAACATAAGGATAAGAAGCTATACCACCATCCCTTTGGGTACACAAGTTATACTCTACTCTACACATGAGCTTGGTATGTGCATGTCGAGATAAAACAAGAAACTGCAAGTTGGTGTGGCATGACTGAAGGTATTGCTCATACTTTTGACTATTTTTCCACTAAACCAAAAGTTCATGAAGCCTTATAAATCATGAAGCATATCACGTTGGGAGATAGCGCAAAGGAAGATGAACTTATGATTTAGTCTTAGGAGAACCTGAGACTGAGGCACACGAGGATGTGTTAGAAACAAAAGAAACATTTTAGGGTGCGCATGGAAAGAGAAAGAAAAAGGTAAGATGGTCTACCTCATTAATGATGAGGAAGTCGAAGATCTAGATATCAAACACATAAAGGGTGCACATGAAGTGATGGATTCACATGCGGATGAGTAGGTGCGCACATACCATGTGCCTATGAAGACTAAAAAGGTGAATATTGGTACTGAGGATGTGCCTAAAGAGGATATTATTGGAGATTATTGGTCCAAACCAGAAGTTGTGAAGATCATTGAGTTGTTGCGTGACTTCCAGGATTTATTCCCAAGGGGTTATCATGAGTTGAAGGGCATACATCCATCATTGGGAGAGATGAAGATTAAGTTAAAAGAAGGCACATGCTCGGTTTAGAATAGGCCTTATAGGATGAACCCAAACATGTGTGAGAAGGTAAAAGAGGAGATTGAAAAGATGCTTAATTCAGGGATCATTGAAGCTATTGAGGAATCTGAGTGGATCAGCCCCATGGTGATTAGTATAAATAAGGATGTCCGGATTAGAAGCTGTGTTAACTGCAAGGTACTCAATGCTTCATGTGTCATAGATCCTTTTCCTACGCCATTCACTGAAGAATATTTTTAAGGTGTTGCAGGGCACGAAATCTATTCATTCACAGATGGATTCTCAGGGTACCATCAAGGTACACATTACACGCAAGGATCAAGAGAAATACTACCTTCGCAACTGAATGGGGAAGTTTTACATATATTGTCATGCCCTTTGATTGAAAAATGCACCAGCAGTGTTCTCGTGCATTGTTGTTCAGGACATTCCAGGACTTCATTCATAATTTTTTGCAGGTCTAATTGGATGATTAGACCATCTATGGGCTGGTAAAAGATCATTGTGAAAACCTATGATTGAATGTTTGAGAGATGTAGGTAGTTAAGCATCTCTTTAAACATTAAGAAGTGTATATTTTTCCACCCCTTTGGTACTCTTACTTAGGCACATTATTTATAAGGAAGGATTGTTCGTAGATCTAACTAAGATAGAAGTAATTTTGGGGCTGAAAGAACCTACCAATCAGAGTGAAGTTCACATAGGTTTCTTGGGGCACAATAGTTATTATAGAAAAGTTCATCAAAGGTTATGCCAAATTGTCACACCCCTTGAAAGAGTTGTTGAAGGCCAAAGGAAAATTTTATTGGGGGATGCGCAACAAACAAGGATTTTGAGACCTTGAAGGAGAAAATGACTAACCACACCATCTTGCATTTCCTTCTTGGAACAAACCTTTTCATGTACATGTGGATGCCTCTGGCATGGCCATTGGAGCAGTCTTGGCACAACAGGAGAAGGAAACATTGATCACCCTATTTGGTTTGCAAGTAGGAAGCTGACACCGACAGAACAAAAATATACAACAATGAGCGTGAAGGTGTTATCCATGATCTATGCACTTCACAAGTTTAGATAAACAATACTTATTAGAACATTGTTTATTCTTTTATACAAATCATATGGCATTTAAGCACTTGGTCAATAAACTTGTTTTTCAAGGGTGCATCTGCCGATGGATACTTATCTTTCAGGAATTTGACTTACAATCATAGTGAAGCCAGAAAAGAGTAACTTGGGACCTGATCACTTTCAAGGATCAATCTGGAGAGGACACACAAGAGTATTGAATACACTATGTTTCAGATGCACAACTTTTAGATTGAACCATGTGCCAACAATTATTTAGAAGACATTACAGTATTTTTGTGCACAGGATTAGCACCCAGAAGGAATGAAGACATTGGAAAAGAAGTAGCTTGCTATTCGACTCAACACCATATCATCTCATTGAGGAGACTTGTATAAAATGGGGAGAGATGAGGTCTTGCATAGATGTGTTCTAGAGCATGAGCATGTAAAATATTATGGAAGGAAGCACATGGAGGAATAGCTGGAGGACACCAGGTGCAGGAGATGCCACAGTGTGCAAGATCTTACTAGGCTGGTCTTATGGTGGGAGACATTATATAAGGACACTAAGGCATTTTTCAAAGCATGTGATCACTGTCAGAGAATTGGAAAGCTTATAAATATGGATGAGATGTTGGTGAGGCCCATAACGAGCATCATAGGATTTTTGAGAAATGGGCAATTGATTTTGTAGGACCTATTGCACCACCCATGCGCATGACAAGGTGCACACATTATCACATGTACTGACTATTTAACAAGGTGGGGTAAGAGGCTGAAATCTACAAAATATTGCACCGTAAAAACAACAACTAGGTTCCTTTGGGAAAACATTATCAACTGGTATGGATGTCCATTAGAGCCTAACAAGTGATAGAGGGACTCATTTCTGAATGAATTACTATTAGAATTCTTCTGTCAGAGTTTATATGGTGAACACCATAAGAATACCCTTATCACCCTCGGGCTAATGGGACTGCAGAAGCTTTCAAAAAGATCTATGGCTAGACATTAACGAAGATATGTGATGTTGGGAAAAGGATTGGGATGATAAGGTATCAGTTGTGCTTTGGGCGTATAGGACTTGTGAGACGATGAGGTGGTGGAGGCCATGGCCATACAATTTAATTATCAAAGGGGAAATCGAGTAATGGATGTCGTAACATCACTAACCCAGGCACTAGAGTTGCACCATGCCTAGTCAGACCCCCTCGTAAATTAGGGTGTGTCGGAAAGATGGTCACAAGTAAATAAAAAATGGATACATACCCAGCGCACTGGGTACGGGTGCAAAAGACCATGTACAACATTGCGTGATTTATAGCCGAGAGGATAGTAGAATTTTTGTATTTTTTTAAGTCCAAGTAAAGTAAAGGTAAAAATTAAGTTGGGGCACCATATTTTTTCTTTTGGATAATTGCAAAGCTCCTAAATAAAAGTTTGATGAGTTGACATGTGATGAGGCAATCACAAATGCATACAAGTTTTGGGTAGACAAGTGGTATAAATGAATGCACGAAGCATTCAAGAATGAGTGGTGTGTACCGAGGGAGTTTCCCTCTATACTGAATGGACAGATAGAGTTTGCAGTGCATCAACTCCTTCTTCCTTGGAAATTTTATACTGAGCAATGAAGAGAATGGGACCCTTGGTGCAAATCACCCTTCACTTGGGACTGCCATACTTTCAGGTATCTGTGAACATGATCAAGGATGCCTACAAAGTTGATTTTTGACATAGATAAGGTTGACTCGTGATTTCCACACCTTGCGCACCACATATGTATACCCCTCCAAGTCAACGTATGTGGAAATAATGGAGTCAAATAATAAGGACATAACTCCTAAAATAATGTATAGTGAGACAAGGCTAACTCATTCAGGTTATAGATATACCTTAGGCCAAAAATGAATAATGGAAGGTATGTGGATGTGATGGATTCATCTTCCGAACATTAAAGAAAAATTAAGATACTTAGGATTCTCAAAATGCGCGAGGAGACCCCTTGAAAATTGATAGGAAGAAGAATGAAAAGGAGAAGGATGAAGAGGAGGAGGAAGAACAAGAAGAGGATATATACACTAGACCATAGCATATGTAGAAAGAAGTTGCAACGGCACTGAAGAGCACAAACTCAGGGTTAGGAAACCTCAGAAGCACTTAAGGGGTCACCCTTTGTCACTCCAACCAAACCAAGCCCAAAGAAGAAAACAAGTCCATCAAGAAAGAGAAGGTGACAGTTGGTTCACATTGAGAAGAGAAAAGAAGAGAAGTTAGTGGAGGAGGTTGTGTAGTCATAACGAAGAGATGACCTATGAGGAGGAAGAGCCAAAACTTGATGACACTAGACAGGGTGATGAGGAAATGCACATTGTGAATGGGGAATGACCCGAGGGAGAAGAAGAGGAGAAATGCCTATGGGAAAACCATCTGGGGAAGATTTAGGAGACAGGTGGAAATGAGAGAAACATGCAATCTTAATATTGAGAAGGGGTTGCCCAAGGGGAAACACAGTGGAGGAAGGAGAAAGAAGACATATTCTTGGAACCACCCCAGATGAACTACTTCAATGATCATATGAAAGGTTTCTTTTTTGCGGTGAAAGGTTCCAAAGTATACAGTGCCAAACAAGGATTTTTATGGCTGGGAGTTGTTGGATCCCAGAAGGGGAGAAGATGCACACTAGGAAGATGCTCTCGTGGAGCATGCAGACACATATGGAGGAATTGAATTTGAGATTAATAGCATAAGAATACGCTAGAAGAAAGATGAGGAAAGATTCAGGTATGGTCATCACAACCATAAACCCCATAGAGCTTATTAATGAGCAGGCCAACAATGTGCTAAACAAGATGGCTAGCTGAAGTTGTGCGCCGTAATTTGGACAAGGAAGCCACAATAAGGGTGTTTCTCTAGAAGATAATAAGGAAAAAGTTCAAGAGGTCCAACAAATCATAGAGGAGTTGAGAGAAAGCAAAGAAGCACTCTGAAATATGGTCCTATAACAAGGCCAGCAGATAATAACTAGCATCACAACCACATGTGCCTAGACCTGGTCAAGAACGCCTAAGATGATTATCCTTCAGATGCTTACATTACTTAGAAGACCTTGGTGTGTATGTTGTTACATGAGAGGAAGCATGTGCCAGGGTTGTTGACAGAAGAATTAGCTACAGAGGAAGAAAAGAATAAGAAGGCGGTTGCGTACACATCAAAATTATCAGAATACGAGGCATTGATCATAGAGATCAAAGAGGCCATGAAGGAATCAAGGTGCACATTTGATAATTATCAAGATCTTGACCCCATTCTGAAAGCGTATAACCACCCAAGAGGAGGTAGGATTAAAGCAAAGTGTAGGGTACTAAGTGAGACATAAGGTTGGGTGTGAGGAAATCATGGCTGAGGTGGCATGAAAAATAGACTTACTAAAGGTTGTAAGGGAAACACTATGAAGGAAGGCTCAATGACCTTTGTCCCTTAGTTGTGCAGAATGGATGCTTTAGAAGGAGTGGCACATTTATGACCTTGATGGGATAGTCAAGGAACTAAAGGAGAAAGGTGAAGAAATGGTGCCTAAAAAGGTATAAGATATTCCTAGATCTACAATGGAAAAAGCTAGTAAGGAGCTCAAAGGGTGGGAAGAGCTAAAGGGTGTTTTGAACATCTGAATTTCCATAACTCTTCCATCCCCCTCAAGCCTAGTTGGAATGTGCACCCTGGCGAATTATTATTCATAGATTTATTTAGGTAATTACCCTCAGATTATTTATTCTTTCATTCTTCACTTATTCTTTGAAGGACATTCTTTTGCACAAGCATTGACCGAGGACATACAATATCACCTAGTGTGGATTAATGTTGGTATGAATTTAAATGACGAAGTACTACCCATGTGTGTGAGCTCGATTTAGTGCACAACGGCATGCACACAAGAAGAGAAAGACAGAACATGATAGTAGCACATAGGTGCACACACCATGGGGGAACATGTCAATGCATAAGGCTGATGTGAGAAAATTCATACAAAATACGAAGGACTTAGCCAATTTTGAAGGAAGGTGCTCAAAATAGCAAAGCAGAGATAGTAAGTGTTGCTAAAGCAAGATTCAAGAAATAGATTAAATTTCAGGATGACTTAACAGCCAAGAAAAGGCTATAATTGGGGAAAAGAGCACATGCAGCTAAGGGCAAGGAAAAAACATGCTAAAAATATGAATTAACACATGGGTAGAACAAGCCATTTATAGCTTGAATTGTTGTAAAGTTAAAAAAGCATGTAAACTGCTACGCCCTTAACCTATTGCTTGTATTAGGATATGAGTAGCCGACTTGTGGCTTACCATATCATTTTATTATATCATTTATACTTCCTCATGCTTAATAGGTTGGCCTTGGTGATGGCCATAGCATATGAATAGTATATATAGGGGATTATAGGTAGTATTTCATTATCATTGAGCATTTGAGTCTTATTATATGGTTTGGAGGTTGCCCCCTCCAAGTGGCGAAGCTATTCTAATTGCATATTGAGATCATTATTCTAAAATATTGTGTTATTTGGTGTTCTATTATTTCTCTTAATCTGAATTATACAAGTAATTTCATTACAAGTGGTATCAGAGCTGTGATCTGGGCCGAAATTAGGGCAAAAACCCTAATTTGTTGTTTCCGCCACATATTGCGAACCAGATGCGAATTGGTGGGAGATATTTTTACCAGAGTTGCAAAGCATTTCAAGTAAGGTTCCCTGAAAACTTAAGACTTTTTTTTATTTATTTTGCAAAAGTTATTACAAATTTAGGGTTTTTCATAAAATTGCTCCCTAGGGTGCAAATACTGGAAAATTTTCAAGTTCTTTACATTTTAGGAAAGCTCTCAAAAAAAAAGTATTAGTATCTTCTATGTGTTTTATCCTGTTCAGTCGAAATTGTATCGAAACCCTAAACCCTAAGGTTTGACATCATGGCGGGGCCTTCCACAAGAGCAAAAAAGAATCCAATTACTCCGGGTAAAACCCCAAATAAATATGGGATAGTGATTGAAGATATGGAGTCAGAAGGGGTATATACAGATTCCTCAGCACTAGGGTTTACCTCAGTCGATCATAAGGTTAGCCAACTTGAGTACGAGTTACGAATTGTACAATCTGAGATGGCCTCTAAAGGAGACATAACCCAAATCAATCATCGGTTGGATGATATCATGCAACATGTAAAGGGTAACCAGTATGGCCCAAATACGGCCCATGTCAACTAAGGAGGACCTTCAGTTCAAAATCATGGACAAACTAACCATATTGGATCACTTTTCCAGTCCCATCAGAATCAAACTTATTCGCAACAATGGAACATGATGTCGAAAGTCGATATGCGCAAATTTGATGGTAAAGATCCCCTGAATTGGATAAATCAAATGAAGAACTTCTTTGAGTTACATCAAACACCATCAGGACAAAAGGTGACATTGGCATCCCTATATCTTGAACCCGACCAATTTGTTTGGTATCATTGGTTATGTGCTTAGAGGCAGAAGAATGGTCTAGGTGTCACTTGGACAATTTTTACCGAGGAGTTGCAATTGCACTATAGTTCTAGTGTTTCAGAGAACTACTTTAGTCAATTAGCAAAGTTACGGAAAACAGGATTAGTCAAAGATTATGTGCATCAATTCCAAAACCTATCCTTAAGTGGTGGAGAATATTCCAGAAAAGAATCTGAATGACCTATTTCTTAGGGGTCTTAAAAACCACATCGAGCATGAGGTACGTATGTTTAATCCAATCAAGCTTTCTGATTCTATTATCATGGCATGTTGTGCAGAGGAAAAAGTTCTTTGTAGTAGGAGGCCACCTTTCATTAACACCAGAGACCGTAGTATCTCTTCCCCTTCATTTGCTAGGCCAATTAGACTGAACTCCTCAACAAGTGAAAGAAAAGAGAGCAAAAGGATTATGTTTTAACTGTGATAGCAAATATGGACCGGGACATAAATGTGTTGAGAAGAAGTTGTTCTATATTGACAGAGGTAATGAGGATGATGAGGAAGCTGAAATTATAGGAGAGGCTGAGGAACCCGTAGAAGATGAAGTAGAGGATCACCAACCTACAATTTCTTGCCATGCATTGTCAGGTATTAGTACTCCTCAAACACTCAAAGTTATTGGCTATCTCAAAAAATAGAAGGTGACCATGTTGATTGACTTGAGGAGTACTCATAATTTCATAAATAGTAAGTTAGTTGCCCGCCTCAATTGTTTTATTTACCCAGCTCTAGAAATGCAAGTTATGATTGCGGATGGTTGGGATAGTTAAGTGCACGGGAAAGTGCCATAGTATCAAGCTTTCCATGGGAGACTACATGTTAGACTCACCTATGTTTGCTATTTCTATGGGAGGGGCAGATATTGTTTTGGGGGTCCAATGGCTCACAACCTTAGGTACTATAGAGATGAATTTCCAAGAATTGTTCATGCGATTTCATTCAGATGGAAGGACAATACAATTGAATGCGATGGTAGCTAAGTCTCCACAGATTATTAGCTCTCATCATATACAGAAGGTTCTTAGAAAAGGAGTGGATGGCTTTATAGCAAAGCTATTTTCCATAGAAGTACAAAATACAGAGTCTTCAATGCCACCTGATCTTCAGAAGATTGTGGATGCTCACTCATCTATTTTTGATGTGATTCCAAAGGGACTACCACCAGTTAGGAATCATGATCATGCCATTCAATTGATTCTAGGGAGCTAAACACCTAACATCAGACCATACAAATATCCATATTCCCAAAAAAGTGAGATTGAGAAAATGGTGGAGGAAATGTTGAAGGAAGGTATCATTAGGCATAGCCAGAGTGCATATCCTTCACCAGTGGTCATGGTACGTAAGAAGGATGAAACATGGAGGATGTGTCCGGATTACCGAGAACTCAACAAGTACACAATCAAAGATAAGTTTCCTATTCCAGTAATTGATGATTTACTTGATGAATTGAATGGTGCTGTTTATTTCACAAAATTAGATCTTCGTTTGGGGTACCATCAAATTAGGATAAAAGAGGAAGATGTTCATAAAACAACTTTTAGGACTCATGAGGGCCATTATGAGTTTTTGGTAATGCCTTTTGGTCTTACAAATGTGCCCTTAACCTTTCAAAGCTTGATGAACACTATTTTTAGGCCATTTTTAAGGAAACTTGTATAAGTTTTCTTTGATGACATATTGATTTACAGTAAGACATGGGAAGAACACTTACAACATGTAAATAACGTGTTGGACGTTTTGGAAAAACATACTCTGTATGCAAATCCATCCAAATGTTCTTTTGGTGTACAAGAGGTAGAGTATTTGGGTCATATTGTATCCCATGAAGGCGTCAAAGTTGATCCTCAAAAGATCAAAGCTATGGTGGAATGGCCAAGGCCCAAAAATCTCAAAAATCTTCGTGGGTTCCTAGGATTAACAGGGTACTACAAAAGATTTGTGTGGGGATATGGTAGAATAACAACCCCACTCACTGCATTGCTAAAGAAGGATGCCTTCCATTGGACAGACATAGCCACTAAATCCTTTGAGCAGTTGAAGGAAGCCATGTGCAGCACCCCAATTTTGGCTACTCCCAACTTCACAAAAACCTTCATTGTTGAATGTGACTCTTCAGGATCAGGATTAGGAGCAGTTCTAATGCAGGAAGGAAGACCAATTGCATTTGAGAGTTTCCAATTCAAAGGAGAAGATTTGCTCAAACCTATATATGAGAAAGAAATGATGGCTATTCTTCTTACGGTCAAGCAATGGAGGCCCTATCTCATGGGTAGACACTTCAAGGTAAAAATTGATCATGATAGTCTCAAATACTTTTTGGAGCAAAGGTCATCATCTGAGGAACAACAAAAGTGGGTAACAAAAAATGTTGGGTTATGATTTTAAAATCATATACAAAAAGGGTAAAGAAAATTTAGTAGTTGATGCGTTGTCCAGAAGGGATACATCAACAGATGCCTTTACTATGTGGAATGTCCATGTTAACAAGCTGATTGGGTGGATGAAACAAGATTGGAGTGGAATCAAGATAAGGATACACAATCTTTAATACAAATATCAAGCAAGGATCTATGACATCTAAGAAATTTGAGTGGAAAGGTAATGCCCTATGGTACAAGGATAGGTTTATACTTGAGTAAATATTCTGAGTTGAAACATAAGATTCTTGCAGAACTACATGCCTCACCAATTGGAGGACACTCTGGGTTTTTGAAGACATATCATAGAATAAAAAGAAAATTCTTTTGGGAAGGACTCAAAGGGGATGTACAAAAGTTTGTATTAGAGTGTTTAGTGTGCCAACAAAAATAAGGGGAAACAATTAAGACACCAGGTCTGTTGCAACCCTTACTAATTCCTAGCCAGAGATGGGAGGAGGTCTCCATGGATTTCATCGCCCGTTTTCCTTGTTCAGAGGGTAAGAATGTTATTTTTGTGATTGTGGATAGGCTCACAAAATATGCCCATTTTTGTGCCCTATCACATCCATTTGCAGCCAGTACAGTTGCAACTATTTTTTTGGAGACAGTTCAAAGGCTACATGGAACCCCAAAGATAATTGTAAGTGATTGTGATCCTATTTTCACAAGTAATTTTTGGATGGAATTATTTTCATGTTTGGGTACTCAGCTAGCTCACAATTCATCTTATCATCCTCAAACTGATGGGAAAACAGAAGTGGTCAACAAATGCTTAGAGGGGTATTTACGTTGTTTTGTATCAGATAAGCAGGAAAGGTGTATTAAATGGCTACCATTGGTAGAATGGTGGTATAAACACATATTTTTCATACCTCTTCTCAAATGACCCATTTTTTAGCATTATATGGTTACCATCCACCTTCTATCACTTCCCTCCTTGAGGGTGCAAACTAAGGTCAGAGATGTTGAGGAACACATTCAACATCAAAAACTGGTTTTGGCTAGTTTGAAGCAGAATTTAGCATTAGCACAAAACAAGATGAAACAACAAGAAAATCAACACCGTAGTGAAAGACATTTTAAAGAAATTTTGAAATTGGTGACTAGGTTTTTTTATGTCTCCAGCCTTACAAACAGATGTCCCTAAAGCAATAGAAAAAAGAAAAAAAAACTTACTCCTAAATATTATGGCCCTTATCAGGTTCTACAGAAAATTAGTAGTGTTGCTTATAAACTAGAGTTTCCTCCTCATCTTCACACATACACCCAGTATTCCATGTTTTAGGCCTTGAAGAAGGTTATTGGACAAAGATTTGAAGCCTGGACAAAGTTACCAGAACTTGATGAGGAAGGAAGAATCATTTTGGAGCCAGAGAAGATTTTGCAAACACGTACTAAGAGGCTGAGAACTAGAGACATTAAGGAATATCTAATCAAGTGGAAGAATCTGAGCATAGAAGACGCCACATGGGAAGATGAAGGTTTTTTGCAGCAACATCCAGGATTATTCAACGTTGAGTACAACGTTGGTTTGAAGGGGAAGGGCATGTTGTGCCCTTAACCTATTGCTTGTATTAGGATATGAGTAGCCGACTTGTGGCTTAGCATATCATTTATCATGTTATATCATTTTATATATGCTTTCCTAATGCTTAATAGGTCAGCTTTGGTGATGGCCATAATATATGAATAGTATATATAGGGGATTATAGGTAGTATTTCATTATCATTGGAGCATTTGAGTCTTATTATATGATTTAGAGGTTGCCCCCTCGAAGTGGCGAAGCTATTTTAATTGCATATTGAGATCATTATTCTGAAATATTGTGTTATTTGGTGTTCTATTGTTGTTGATATTCATATCTATTGAAGTAATTTCATTACACTTTATGGTTACCTTAAATATCACATGAATCATTTACTTGCATGTCCATCAGTCCCCGAGACTAGGAAATTGTTAGTTAAAAACAACACCTTGCCCCTATTGATTGAGCCATCTGGTCCATTATCTCAATCTTGTGTGTGTGTGTGTGTGTGTGTGTGTGTGTTTGGGCCCACAAGTATGAGCTCTCATGATGAGTTTTGAGACTTTATGACCCTGAGATAGAGTTTAGATTCCTGAAGGACCGCCAAGATAGAGAAATCCATCTAATAGTCTAAATAACCCTTAGCCCTTAGCCAATATATATAGGATGGGGCTATCAAAGGTGTTTATATTTTTATAATAGTAATTTTCAGCATTTAGGACTCGGTTTCCTCTATTGATTGGAGTCATTGGAATCAAGAACTAATGCCAAATACAATGTTTCTCCCATGAAAATTTCCCAATGTTTTCCACCCTCAAAAATAGGTTGTTTTGGGATTAAATGGTGACTACCGGTGGTTCCGGCTTAATCGGCGATGGTTAGGGGTAACCGGCATCGGTAGGCCAGGATTTCCTAGGTTTACTTATAAACTAGGAGGAAGATTACCCTTGATTTTCTGGGGATTCGTGTCATTTACTCACGGATCAGACTGGAAGCTTCTTGGTCAAACATGTAGGAATGGGTTAGAGAGATGTGGATTGATTTTTAGAATTGGGTAAGTCTTAGTTAGTTATGGAAAATACTAAGAATAGGTTTAGAGTGAGTTGGACGGTGAGGTGTCTAGGTGAGGTGTAATGTGGACATTATTCAAATTGGAGATATAATAATTAAATATTGTGAGGCTAAACGAATTAATTAATTAAAATTAAGATTAGTGGGGTGGAAAAAAAAAGGGGGCAATGGCTAGGTGAATGTGATGAAGGTAGGGATTTATTTTCGAGAGACTAAAGGGGCGTGTGACAATAATGTTAGTGTCTGACATTTTGACCACCTGTTGTTGCGTAGCTTGTAGGGTAAGCGCACAAACGAAACCTAAGACACGAGGAAGGAAATAATATTGATAATCTTATATATACCTAACTCTATGATTTTTTTCCACTTAGGACTTCTGACCAATAGTCCCTAATTATGGCACCTTAGGCTCTGTATGTTTGATCCAATATTTATATTTATCTTCATATGGATACAGTGGTAGGAACAACATGGTCTTATTTACACTATCCAACACCTCACTGCCTACCTGGAATGGTTTTACATCCAAATTTCTATTCCTCATATACAATAAGTAGACCATTTTTCCTTTTTATTTCTCAGGCAAGCGTGTGATGTAGTGTGGGCATCGCCTTGTTTTCTTCAACAAATGTTGCTCCTGATGTTCCTTCATCCAATAATTCCTGAATGCGTTATGTGTTATTTAGAGTAGGTTATTTACATTACGCGCATGTTCACTAGGTACATTATTTACCTTCATGGTCTTTATCCAACCACTTATGTGTGTGGATATTTATTTTTATTGTTAGATATTAGGAGGGGTATTATCTAGTTGTTAGGTTATGGTTATTTCTTGATCTATGGTACTTGATAGATCCTTACGTCTCGCTTCTCTCATAAAATCTATGGACTTGCCTAGTATGCTGATTTATGGCTTTGACTACGGGACATTGGGACCGGTCTTAGATTGTTATTCCTTGCCTATTTAAGCAAATTCCATTCTCAATGTATTGCAGTGAGTTCCATAATGACTTTCTCGAAAGTAAATGTCACCCCCCAAAATAGTAAGTTGCTCACACCCATTGAAATACTTAGCCCCTGGTCATATGAGGGCTTAAAGCTTGTGATTCCTACTAGTAGGTGCTGAACTCCAGCCCCCTTTCATTTTATTTGTGTGGTGAAGGCAAAGCATTTTAATTATATTTTAGTGGAAACTTAAACTAAATAAGTATAGAGCATAATATTGAAAACCTTGTATCTTTTGATCGGAAAAGCGTTTTTGAGTGCCATTTTTTGCCAAAACAGTGCGTTAGTTTTTTATGTCTCTTTCCATTGGAAAATATTTATTTTGGAGAATCACACTAGAAAAAAAAAAAATTTATAAAGTGCCATATTGTAGCACGGCACTAATTATAAAGTGCCAAAAATTTGGGGGGGCTTATTGTTGCCAGTATTGGTTCTTCCATTCTTTGGTGTGATTTTTTTAAGATGGGCCATTCTAACTCTTACATTTAACTATGTTGAGCCATTACACCAAATAATTACCCCACATGGACCAAGAATGGAAACAATAATTAAGCATAAAGGGATTATGGGCTTAACTTCTAAAGAACCCACCAGTGTTCACTAAATAATCTGAGGCAATTTTGGTACAGTGCAAATTGATGAGTGTATGGGTTTTGATAGGGAACCTTATGTAAGTGACAATATTTATTCATTTGGAAAAGTGGGGACTCTCCTTTCAAAATTGGGAGAGAAAATTAGAGGATTTATTTGTAGGTGGATCATATGGAGAGCTATTGAAACTTAAATTGAGGATCACCTCTCTTAATCCTAAAGTTTCCACAATTATAGACTATTTACCAGTTCGCTTTATTGACACAGTTGAAGGGGAGTGGAAGAGATAATGAAAAATGAAGAGTGTGTTGTACTTTGATTTATCAAAGTTGAGAGGACCATTCCAACTTTTTTCTTCTACCTTTTTTTCTTTAGCATGGATGCCTTAGGTGACAGCTTCAAAAAGGCCTAACTAGAACACATTTGTGAAAGACTAGGGAAAGAATCCAAATTATCTCACCTTGAGTCTTCCACCTCTCAAAAGGCTTAGTTGATCTAAATCCCTACGGGCAAGGGAAAACCAAATAGTAAAACCAAATCCACAACTTCTCATCTCAAAATGTCCTAAACCCAAAGAAAACCCAACTCAAAACCCAGGAGTCTTCTAAATCCAAGAATAAAGTCTAGCTGTTCATGCTATTTTTGTGGGGGTAGACAAGGTAGTAATCATGAAGAAAACTAGTTGTTATAAGGTGAATGCAAGGCTTAGAGGATTGAGTCAAGAAACACAAAATTTCTATCTCCACTCAACCCTTCTAATCAGCATGGCAAAGCACTTAATGTGGTTGGAAGATCTCAGCACCACTTACAGGACTTGGTTATAGTTAGGGGTTGCTTATCATCAC
The DNA here is from genome assembly GCA_019776745.2 of Taxus chinensis. Lineage (NCBI taxonomy): Eukaryota > Viridiplantae > Streptophyta > Pinopsida > Cupressales > Taxaceae > Taxus > Taxus chinensis. Next base: position 1,277 of record JAHRHJ020003516.1, on the reverse strand, counting down.
ATGACTTCTTCCAAGGGAGTCTTTTTTTCTCTAGGTTTGAGTTCTACTTCCAAAATTGAGGTTGGAGATCTCCTTTCTTTCTGTGAGGAAAGGTGATATACCACTTGATGGTGGCAATATCCAAGTGCACTATATATGTTCCTAACATACTACAAATTTGGCTTTATTATATCAAATTTGTCATTATGGTCAAGGAAAAACAGGGACCTTTAACAACATGGGCAGAAGTAAGAAACTTTGTTGGAGCCTTTTCACTTGTACTTAGGGATGTTGATCATAGTTCAAGATATATAACTTTAAGGTTGATGACACTTCTTTATAGGGATAGGATTGGTTTCTCATTCAGATGCAGAGAGTAGCTTTGGCATGAAAGATTTGGACATCTCAATACAGATATTTGAAGGAGTTGAGAACTCCTGGTATGGTAGATTGGTCTCTTCCTTAGAGTTTCTTGTCTTGAGGAGTTTGTCATGGTTGTGGCCTGATTAGGAGGAACAACACCAAGCATCTTTTCCTAAGAATTTTTCTAGAGAGCTCTTCCACCACTTGAGCTTGTGCATAAGTGACTTGAGGTTTTTCCTACCCAATTTTCAAGGAGCTAAGTATGCATTTATATTTATTGATAATTCTCGAGCGGTACTTGGGTTTATTTTCTCAGACAAAAGTGATGTTTTTTCACACCTTTAAAGTCTTCAAGGCTTTGGCGAGAAAAATATTCTTAGTAGCATAAGAACTTCGCACTGATAATGGGGGGAAGTACGTCAGGCCAATGAGTTTTCAATTTTTTGGAAAACTCAAGGCATTATTCACCAGCATTCTGTTCCTCATACTCCACAATAGTAGAATGGATTAGAGAAAGGAAGAAATAGAACTTTGAAGGGGGGGAAATGTCTACTGTATGACCCGCATTCTAGAGATATACCTCTATCTATTGGGCAGAGCATAATTGTGCTAACTATATTCAGAATCCACACAACACACAGCACTTTGAGCATTTGATCAAGAGGAAGCTTGTCCAACACTCAAGCCAGATGTCTCATTTTTTTTAGTCTGTGGGAGCCATGTGGGCCCTTGTTCCAAATAAGCAAAGGAAAGATTTTGGATAAGAAGAGTAAACCTGATATTGTAGGGGTATTGTGAGGAATGAGAGCTGATCGTCTTGTAGATCCTGGATACACATGATGTTATTTTCGGAACACATGTTTAGTTTGATGAGGCATTTCACTCCTAATGATTCTTATTTCTTCCATTCCTCTTTATTCTTATATCATCTGAGA